>SJYC01073666.1:0-28722 GCA_006408675.1 Madoqua kirkii
TTTGAACTTTGGGTGATCCAACTGGCTTACATCACACAGCTTGTAAGTGACTCAGTGGGAATTTGATCTGAATTTAGAGACCGTTCTCTGATCTATAAAGCAGGTGCTTTCCTGAAGCCAAAAGGAGGGGGCTTTGGTTGGCTTTGTATGACAAAGACTCTTTCCCAAGGACAAGCTGTCTGGAGATGTAGAATTGGGACTAGATGGGGACAGGAGATAGGCCAAGCAAAGTCCTGGGGTTAAAAAGAAGAATGTGTAAAGGGTTCACACATCTTGTCACTCAGATCCAAGCAGTAGGAAGGGCAGGGTAGGAGGTGAGAAAAGAGCCAATCTCGGGAGGCAAGTGTTCTGGGGGGAGTTGGAGATGAAAAGGAGGGGAAAGGGAAGGAAAAAGAAAGCATTCTTATCTTCTTCTAGGGCTTCCCTGGTGGCTCAGATGGTAAAGAATCTGCCTGCCATGCAGAAGACTCAGGTTTGATCGCTGGGTTGGGAAGATCCTCTGGAGAAGGGCAAGGCAACCCACTCCAGTATTCTTGCCTGGAGAATCCCATGGACAGAGGAGCTTGGTGGGTTACAGGCCATGGGATCACAAAGAATTGGACACAACTGAAGCGACCGAGCACTTATGCCCACATAAGAGTGGCTGTTTTCAGAAACGTGAAGCTTTGCTGGTCTTCAGTTGCTTTGCTGTGTCCGACTCTGCGATATCACAAACCGCTGCATGCCAGGCTTCCCTGTCCTTCAGTGTCACCCAGGGTTGGCTCAGACTCATGTCTGTTGAGTCAATGATGCCATCCACCCATCTCATCTTCTGCTGCCCCCTTCTCTTCCTACCCCTAGTCTTATGCATCCTCAGGGGCTTTTCCAATGAATCTATAAATCTGATTTCCCTGAAAAGCTACAAAGATTTTGGGGGTTTTGAGGCAAGAGACACAAAATCCTCCCACCGAAGGGGTAGCATGTGCCAGCGGTCCTCAGAATGACTTCTTCTCATTGCTAGCTGTCCTAGTCCTTGCCCCCACCCCTCTGCCCAAGAGAGGGAGGAGAAGATGGACTTAGGGACCGTATCCTGGAGTGCACACCCAGAGAAAGGAGGTAGGGACCTCCTCACTAAGCTGACTTCTCCTTTCTATGCATCTGTGAGCAAGACCTGAGCCGGGGATCTCACATCATCCATGGAGGACGGGCAGCAGTGCTCTGAGGATGAGGCCAGGCACCTGGGTCAGACGGCCCCTAGAGACCCGGGGCCAGGTATAGCTTCTCTCCAGAGTTCTCAGGGCTTTGCCACACACATTTCTATGCCCCTCACTGCAGCAAGGCTGGGCTTTGGTTAGAGAGGGAGTATTCTATCCATGTGGAGATGGGATCACTATGGTGTCACTGAAGCTCAAAGTGTGAAGTGACTTTCTCAATATCTCACTCAAGAGACCAGGGCCAGGGCTGGGATTCACATACTGACGTCTTCCACTTTCTTTGTGTGATGTTGCTTCTTCAAAAGTCACTCCCAGGAAGGCAATCCCCACTTCTCATTAACCCCAGAGTTTTATCTTAGGGGCACCCAAATGTATTAATAAATGGACCATTTTAGCATCTTTTCTCTCTCTTTTTATTTTACTGTTTCTTGTAAACTATCCTTCCAAGTCTCAAGTTGTGCAAATTCTCAGGAAAAATGCAATTTGTTTCATATATTTCAAGTTTTGAATAAACATCTCACATCAAAAGCTGGCTGGAGATGAAGACTTTCCTTGCCGATAATGCAAAACAAAGCCCGAGTTTAAAAATAAACAGAGCACTGAGATGACAGTGGTATTGACAAGAACACCGTAAACAAGCCCAGCTCTGGATCAGATGCCTCGTGCATGGTGTGCCCACCTCTCACATGTTGGGGTTGTACTTTGTCTCCCTGCTTAATTAAAATCATGTATCTACCAAGGGCCATATTGCAAAAAGAATTTGTTCCCGAGGTGAGCATTGCATGCAGCCATCAAAACATCTGTGTTTCAAGTTGTCTTCCTTGGCAGCTTGGCTATATTTTGTATTCCTATTTTCAGGGGTATTTTTTTTTTCTTGGTTTCCTTTAAGTTTTATTTGGGATCAAATATTTAATTCTGGCCCACTTTTTAGGACAGTATTCTCATCATAAGTTCACTGTGTGGGTAGACTTTTGCATGGCACTTAGTCCACTGGCCCCACCTTCTCTGCCCTGACTGCTCTTAGATTTTCCAGATATTAGCCAGAGTTGCTATGGACCCCCCTGGCCTGTTGAATTCATCCAACACTTCCCTCTGTGCTTTCAAGGCCTTCTCCACGAGACTGCAGCCTTTGTGTTCCAAGAAACATGTCACATACAGCCTACTAAAGCTTATTCATCAGCTTCATAAGTGACTACCAAGTAGCTACTACATTCTAGATACTGTTTTATATGGCAGCCCACTCCAGTATTCTTGCCTGGAGAATCCCATGGATGGAGGAACTTGGTGGGCTACAGTCCACGGGTCGCAAACAGTCGGACACGACTGAGTGACTTCACTATGTGCAAAATACTGAGAGACAGTGCTTCTTTTTTTAAACTTTATTTTGTTTTAATTGAAATATAGTTGACTTACAATGTTGTGTTAGTTTCAGATGTAGAGCAAAGTGATTTATTTATATTCATTGGAAAGATTTGTGCTGAAGCTGAAGCTCCAACACTTTGGCCCCCTGATGCAAAAAGCTGACTCACTGGAAAAGACCTTGATGTTGGGAAAGGTTGAGGGTGAGAAGAGAAGTGGGTGACAGAGAGTGAGATGGTGGTATGGCATCACTGACTCAGTGGAGATGAGTCTGAGCAGACTCTGGGAGACAGTGAAGGTCAGGGAAGCCTTGCGTGTTGCAGTCCATGGGATCACAAACAGTTGGCCACGACTGAGCAACTGAGCAACAAATACATATATATATGGGTGTGTATGTGTGTATACATACACGTAGTGTGTATATTTCAGATTATATTCCATTATAGGTTATTACAAGATATTGATTATAGTTCCCTGTGTTATATAGTAAATCCTTGTTGCTTGTCTATTTTATGTTATAATAGTTTGTATCTATTAATCCCATACTTGAATTAATCCTTCCCAGCCTCATCTTCCCTTTTGGCAACCATAAGTTTGCTTTCTATGTCTATAAGTTGGTTTCTATTTTTATATAGATTTATTGGTATTATTTTTCAGATTCATTATATAAGTGATTATCACATAATACTTGTCTTTTTCATCTGACTTACTTTACTTAGCATTATAATCTCTGGTCCATCCATGTTGCTGAAAATGGCATTATTTAATTCTTTTTATGGCTGAATAATATTCCACTGTATATATGTACAAAATCTTTATCCATTCATCTGTTGATGGACATTTAGGTTGCTTCCATGTCTTGGCTATTGTAACTACTGCTGCTATGAACCTTCAGGTACATGAATCTTTTTGAGTTAGGGTCCAAAGTGCTAGGTTGGTATAGGAAAGAAATGATTCCTTCACGAAGTGGGTC
Source organism: Madoqua kirkii (assembly GCA_006408675.1). Taxonomy (NCBI): domain Eukaryota; kingdom Metazoa; phylum Chordata; class Mammalia; order Artiodactyla; family Bovidae; genus Madoqua; species Madoqua kirkii. Next base: position 3,526 of record SJYC01073666.1, read on the forward strand.
CTTTGAAGCTGACTTCCTGAAGGGGTAACATATGGATGGGACTTGAAGATCTAGCCTTTCAAAGACAGAGGTATGAGGAGTGTCATCCCAAAGATGGTACTGTATGAATCTAGAGTGTATGGATTTTTAAAAAATAGTAACCAATGGGCTAGTCTACATGGGACATCAAGGGTAGTTGAGGAGATACACTGACAAATCAGATGTGAAGGAAATCCTGGGGACAGAGTGTGGGTGGCTGTAAATGCCAAATAGAGGACCCAGACTGTGGTTTTACTGATATGGAGGGGTGATTGTACTTAATTTCAGAGTGTCTTACACACTGATCCATTTAGACACCTTGTTGTTTTTCCAAACCTGCCTGTCCTTGCCTTTGCCAGGGATTCAGTCCTGCTTTCCTTTGATGGAAGCACATTTTTGCATTTCAGCTCATGAATTTCCCACATTCCTGTGTCTCCTGACTCCACACTTCAGTTCAGTTCAGTCACTCAGTTGTGTCCGACTCTTTGCGACCCCATGAATTGCAGCACACCAGGCCTCCTTGTCCATCACCTTCTCCCACAGTTCACTCAAACTCACATCCATTGAGTCAGTGATGCCATCCAGCCATCTCATCCTCGGTCGTCCCCTTCTCCTCCTGCCCCCAATCCCTCCCAGCATCAGAGTCTTTTCCAGTGAGTCAACTCTTCGCATGAGGTAGCCAAAGCACTGGAGTTTCAGCTTTAGCGTCATTCCCTCCAAAGAAATCCCAGGGCTGATCTCCTTTAGAATGGACTGGTTGGAGATCCTTGCAGTTCAAGGGACTCTCAGGAATCTTCTCCAACACCACAGTTCAAAAGCATCAATTCTTTGGCGCTCAGCTTTCTTCACGGTTCAACTCTCACATCTATACATGACCACAGGAAAAATCATAGCCTTGACTAGATGGACTTTTGTTGGCAAAATAGTCTTCGCTTTTCAACATGCTATCTAGGTTGGTCATAACTTTTCTTCCAGGGAGTAAGCGCCTTTTAATTTCATGGCTGCAGTCACCATCTGCAGTGATTTTAGAGCCCCCCAAAATAAAGTCTGACACTGTTTCCTGTTTCCCCATCTATTTCCCATGTAGTGATGGGACCAGATGCCAGGATCTTCGTTTTCTGAATGTTGAGCTTTAAGCCAACTTTTTCACTCTCCTCTTTCACTTTCATCAAGAGGCTCTTTACTTAGAGCTCCCCTACAGTGCTTCTGCATGCACATGAGCATATGTACCTGTGTGCATGTTCAGCCTTTTACTTCCTGTATCTGCCTTCAGTCTTTGACATTCTTCAGCATTTCTAGTCTGCTAATGGCCTTCTGGCTCATTCTTATGGCTTTGTTCTGGTTTCTTGTTTGAAATACATTTTCTGGCCTCTTGTGAGATTTTTCATGAACAGTATAACTATAAAGCTGAGTGCCAAAGAATTGATACTTTTGAGCTGTGGTGTTGAAGAAGACTCTTGAGAGTCCCTTGGACTGAGAGGAGATCCAGCCAGTCCATCGTAAAGGAAATCAGTCCTGAATGTTCATTGGAAGGACTGATGCTGAAACTGAAGCTCCAATACTTTGGCCATCTGATGAGATCATTCTAAAAGACCCTGATGCTGGGAGGGATTGAAGACAGGAGGAGAAGGGGATGACACAAGATGAGATGGTTGGATGGCATCATCAACTTGATGGACATGAGTCTGAGTAGGCTCCAGGAGTCAGCGATAGGCAGGGATGCTTGGTGTGCTGCAGTCCATGGGGTCGCGGAGTCGGACACGACTGAGCGACTGAACTGAACTGAAAGCAGTGATCAGTTCAGCCTCTCATCTTGAACCCACCACACATGTGGGTCCTTTGAATAGTTTACAGTCGCCATGCTACATCCTCCCTCACATTACCTTTTAACTGTATTGTTTAAATTAATGTTTGGGGGGCTATAGTTACTTTACAACATTGTGTTTGTTTCCACTGTACAGCAAAGTGAGTCAGCTATGATTGTGTGAAAGTGTGTGGACGTGCTAGTTGCTCAGTCATGCCTGACTATTATTTATATTACTCAAACTGGAAGGATTAGGAGGTTAGTATTTACTAAGGCTTTAACTAGTCCAAGAACATACACCTGAAAGGGGACAGGTTGGGACTTGGTTCTTGATCTGCCTGTGTTTTCATCTCAGACAGATCGCCCTGTAATGTCCGAAGATTAAGATTACTATATAACCGAGATGTTTTGGGGGATTAGCTATCTTTTCCCAAGTCGCAATCCATGGATTATTAGCCTTTTTTTTTTTTAATCATTTGTGATAATCAGCAAATGGTAAAGCCAAAAGAATGTTGAGTTAAAATGTGTTCACTTGAGTCTAGTGTTGAAGGAACGATATTTGGTGGAGGATTCTCTGTCTTCCTTTTACTGACGCTTTCAGAGCCAGTAGACGCGGTAGGTCCTGTAAGACTCTTCTCTTGACCTCTCGTGATTATCATGTGCTTCTGTTTCCATCCCTCCATCATCCTGGTTTCTGCCCGCAGCTGCTTCTCTGAGTCATCTTCTTTCTATTTAAAAGGTGATGTTGCTCAGGTCTCTGTCCTCAGCTCTTTCTACTTCTGATGTTGTTGTTTAGTCCCTAAGCTCTGTGCAACTGTTTTGTGACCCCATGGACTGTAGGCCACTAGGCTCCTCTGTCCATGGGATTTCCCAGGGTGGGTTGCCATTTCCTTCTCCAGGGGATCTTCCCAGCCCAGAGATTGAACCTGTATCTCCATCATTGGCAGGAAGATTCTTTATCACTGAGTCACCAGGGAAATGCTTCTGCCTCTAAACCCTTTTCCCATTTGATTTATTCTACGAATCATGGTCTGTTAATATCTAAATGCTCATGAATTCCCAATGTTTATCTCTGACCCTTATCTCTAATCTGAACTTTAGACTCACTTACTCAAGTGTCTTTATATCACAGAACTTCTTTTCTGATTCAACAAAGGCTTTGTTTATTTATTCATTATGTTCTTTTAGACATTGATAAGATAACAAATAAAGGATTTACATAACTTATCCATCCATGACTTATCAAGGTGGAACTTGAAACTTCATCTATGAAAACGTTTCTCCAGTGTGTCCTAATAAATGAAACACCAGCCATCCAATTATCCTAGATAAAGACCAAGAACTTGTCATGATTCCTTCATTTCTCTCACTTCTCAAATCCAGTTCAACCACAAATTCTATCAATCCTATTTCCCAAACTTCTGTCAGTTTCATGTACTTCTCTCCATGTCCCTCATAACCATAACTAGTCCAGGAAAGTCTCCATCATCCTTGGCCAGAGGACCACAGTAGACTCTCAGCTTCTTCTCTTAGACTCTTTGGTCCAGCATAGCAAGGGTGACCTTGAAATATCATCAGACCATGTCACTCTCTGATGATAGCGATTGGTGTCTTTCTATTGCCCTTGGAATAACATTATTCAATGTATTTATGTGGAGTCTTCTATGTAATGTGATCCCTAGACTTTTCTTCAAACTTGCTTCATGTCATTCCTTTTTCATCTGCAACCGCATTAATCCATGTGCTTGCCCCTGAATATACTAACGCTCTTTCACACCTTGCAGGCTTCTCATATACCATGTCCTCTTCCTAGAATGTTCTTCCTTCTTCTATTTATTGCCTGGTTCCCTCTAAAATTTGCAAGCTGAACTTTTTACCTCCTCAGAGAGAACTTTGATTATACTTTTTACCGTCTGCCAGAGTATGACATTCTTTTTAGAACTTTTCACAATCTGTGATAATTTTATTGACTTTTTTTTGCCAATTTTCTTCATTTCTTTCCACTATATATAAGCCCAGTGAAGGCAGACACCATCTGATCTTATTCAACAGCCTGTCTTTAGTGGCTAATCCAGTGCCTGGAATACAGCAGGCTCACAGTAAATATTTATTGATTGAATGAATGATTATTTTGCCATCTGAAGACAGGCAAAAGAGACTTTTGCTCAAATTCAATTGAATATATCCAAGCATGTTGTTATTTTTCTCCAAATAAAAGCATGGATGATAACTTAGTGTCACTGTTAATGCTAATGAAATAATTCAAGTTAAATATAGAATAGATTTCATCTAAGTATCCAGACAATAAAATATTAATGCTATTCTACTTCTAGACCACAGGCCTGCATGAAGCGAAGTTTAGGGAGATGTTTTATATGGTTTCTGTGTTTATATTTGATGATATTTATCCTTGTTTATGCAAACTTGAGTTAATCTTAGGCACTGATTCTTTCTGAACCCTTCCTCTGGCCAGACTCCATGGGAAAAGGGAGACATGTAGGTCTTGGAGGAGCATCCATCTGCAAAGATAGACAATTCCAGGCTCAACTCAAGAAAACAATAAGGATGTGGTAGCACTTAGTAAAGATAAAGAAAAATGTATATTTTTTGAATATGCAGAAGAAAAGGTGAATTTCCTGCTTAAGATGAGAGGAGACTTCATGGTGGTGGTATTTTGTTGGGATGAAATAAAAATGGGTGAAAATGGTGGTAGAATGAGAAAAAAAGAGAAAAGTTATGTGTATATGTTCTGGTTATGTCCGACTCTTTTATGACCCTGTGAACTGTAGCCTATCAGACCCTCTGTCAGTGAGATTTCCCAGGCAAGAATACTGGAGTGGGTTGCCATTTCCTTTCGCAGGGGATCTTCCTGCTCCAGGGATCAAACCTGAGTCTCTTGCGTCTCTTGCATTGGCAGGCAGATTCTTTACCATTCTGCCACCTAAGAAGCAAGGTGAGAAAAGACTTCATGGTGCCACTTCTTGGCGGCCGCAGCATTTTGTTGGCCTCTCAGAATGAAAATAGCAGAATGAGACAAAGGAAGAAAAGGCAAAGCAAGAAGCAGACTTCACTGGCATCTGCTTTACAGATCGAAAAGCACAGTTCATATCTGGTTTGACTTAATAATCCTGGGAGCCAATGGGGCAGGGATTATAGACAATTTTGTTATCATTGTTGTCTGTTTGCCTGTTTTTAACAAAGGACTGAAGCGTCAGAGATTAGGCATGTTTTTCCCGAGGACACTTGGTTAGTAGCAGTGAGCAGCCTTGCACCGCAACCTGGGGATTCAGGATTTAGAGCTCAACTCCATGCTGGGCTGCCACATGGACTTCCCTGGTGGCTCAGATGATAAAGAATCTGCCTGCAATGTGGGAGACCTGGGTTCGATCCCTGGGTTGGGAAGATCCCATACAGAAGGGCATGGCAACCTACTCCAGTATTCTTGACTGGAGAATCCCCCTGGACACAGGAGCCTGGCGGGCTACAGTACATGGAGTCGCCAAGAGTCAGACATGACTATGACTAATTACACAAGGCTGCCACATGTATTTTGAGCTAAATGTAGGATCACAGATACCTGTTTATTCTTATACTCATCCCAAGTGGAGAAATACTCTGTGATGATTTATTTCCTGAAAGACTGCTAGTCCTGACTAGCCAAAGCTGTCACCTGTCAAGGAGTCCCCTAAACCCTAACGGGAAAAAGTTTAAACTTTCCAAACATTCTTAAAAGCAGGAAAAATGTTCACAATATTTTTTGCCTCCTGGGCTCACTGGGGCTGTGGAGTGGAGTGTGGACCTTCTGGGACAACTGACTATTTATAAAAATGCTCACCTTCCCTTCCAGAGCTCTGTATGTTGGGGGAACCCTTCCTCTGGGATGGAATCTTTTCAGTGGGGACAAGGTATCTGTCTCCTGATTTGTTGGTGAGGTGAGCAAATGTTAGCAAGACAACAGCACAATCTAAACAATGCCTGGGGCTCCCTGAGAGGAAGTGTGGGCGAAGAGTGGTATCTAAGGCTGCTCACTGCTGTAGGCACTCAGGATTGACAGTGGCCATTGCTTGGACCTGGGACTAGAGTTTCTGGCCCCAACTAAAGGGCTAGCTTTAGGAGATGGTTGATGATATTGAAAACAACATGACCAAAAGGGCAGCACCAATGGAGAGATGAGAGGCACCCCTATTTCACACACATTCTACTATCAGAAGGGCCTCTGAGACCTTCTCTGTACAATATATATACGCTCCATCCCATGTCTTACCCTAATCCTTACTCCAACCAGCTACCTCACATGCCTACTTCCCACTGAATTTCTGATGCAAGGAAATATGAGACATCAAGGCTGTACAGGTCATACTGATACAGACCTATAACCTGTAACTAACTTATAACCCAATAGATCAATTCAGAAAGATCAATAAGTACAAGTGAGATAGGAGAGCTTGAGAGGCTAAGAAGAAAAATTACATTTCTCAGCATAAGAAAAGGTCAGGCTCTTTGAAACGTTCTCTGTTTAGTGAAGGATCCTGAGTGTTGGGGTCCCAGGTTCTCAGAAAACTTGCCAGGAGACAGAGGTATCATCAGGAAGAGTCTTAAGAAGGGCAGACCATGTGACTGTTTGAGTGATGACTAAGATTGGATTTGTCTCCCCTGTTAGTGTGACTGTCTTCTCCTTACATTGTTGCTAACCCTGTGTTAACCTTGACATCTAGACTACAACACACAATAGCTTTTTGCTAATTGTTCTCTTGGGAACGAGAGCCGTGCAGCGCTGCAGAGCGAGGGACCAAGGGATGTAGTTAGGAGGCAGAGGTAAGTGGAATGATGGGGAAACATCAAGGGGAAAAGAGATCATAGAAACGTAGGCCTCCAGTGCTCTTGATTCAGAAAGACATAGAAAGACTGGAGGAGATGGGAAGGCTTCATAGAGTCTACGGGCTCAAGGATGGCACGTAGCCTTAAGGAGCAGGGCTGAGAGGGCCATGTACCCCACCTCCAGGAAACTGACCTAAAGGGCTCTTCGTGGACCAGCCCAGCAGAGCCTCAATTCTGCAAAGGAATTGGGGGCTGACCAGCAAGTCCTTTCTTGCACTGTAGCCCCAAGGCTCCCTGGAGGCCAGTGCTGGCCATATCTCAGCCTCTTCCCAGTCCATCAGCACTGATCATCAACCCTCTCTTCTTTGGTTCTCTGCTCACCCACCAGACCCTTTCCAGATGAATCTGTTGTGGTCTCTGAATCTAGGCATCCAGCAGAGCAGAAGACAAGAACATGCAGAAGCTTTCATGCTGATGGTAAACTGGGAGAAGAAATATCCAGAAAAAGGCATAAATGGTCTCCACGAACTTAGGGATGAGGGAATGGCTACCTACTCCAGTATTCTTGCCTGGAGAATCCCATGGACCAAGGAGCCTGGCAGGCTACAGTCCACGGGGTTGTGAAGAGTTGGACATGACTGAGCAACTAAGAACATTCACACAACCTAACAAAAGGCTGAGCGCCACACTCTCTGAGACATGCATTCATTCATTCATCATAATTCCTTCACTCCTTCAGTCCTCACCCCTCCCCTCTGCAAAGCGACTCAGAGCCTGTGCGTTTCAGTCAGACCTGACATCTCAATGGACCTGTTTCTCTGGGGCTCTTTCCTCCTTCACCCCTAAATCTCCATCTGTCCCTTTCCTCCTCTCTTTTCCTTCCCGACGGCAGTTTTTTTATTTCAGAAGAAAACTTATGAAAATTGTTGAAACATGCACTACAAAGTGAAACCTTATTTTTTTTTTTAACATTTGGCGGAGAGCTTCTCCCCACCACCCCCCAAAAAAGGGAACCATGTCAAAGACGCTGCCTCCCCCCTTTGACATTCATGCAGTGCTGAGAGTCAGCTGGGGTCTCGGCTCTGACAAATTTGCATCTCTTTGAATGTGACGCTTGAAAAAAGCCGGAGCCGCTAGATTAAATTTTTTTTTTTTTTTTTCGTCGAGAAAATGAGAAAAGCCTCTATCTCTCTGCAGAGTCTACTGGGAAGATCTTTATTCTGATTCTTGTTAGAATTGTTTATCACCCTGACAGGCCAGACTCGGACGAGATAAAGGCTGCGCTCCATCACGGGGCCTGACAGTGGTAGGACATGCAGAAAAATGAAAGGAGCAGGAGAAAATATTATTAATAGATGCCGACTTGCTTTGCCTGCATGGCACGTCAGGGAAGGGAGAGGGGAGCCATGGCTTGATTGCAGGCCTATGAAGTTCTTCCAAAAAAGAAGCTATTTTTCATTAAGTGATAGAAGGGCCTTTTTCATGTTCTTTCCTGAGGAGCTGATAACTTATGCAGTTTATTCTAACCCTGCTGATTTCTGTCAGGGGAAGGAAACTCCTGAAAGATGGCTCCGACTTGTCCTTTTCAGGAAAGGAGGCTGGTTTGACAGACACACCAGCCAGGCCGGGGGGCCCAGGCTGGACAGGCTCAAGGCCCTGAGTCTGGTTGGGTGTGTTGGATGAGTCTAGGATGGATGGGGAAGGGAAAGAAAGGCTAAACTCAAAGTGCTTTCAGCCTGAAAGGGGGCTCTCTCTGCCTTGTAAATATAGCACTTTAGCATGGAGGATCTGTGTATGGATTCTCTTCCTAAAAATACACACTGGTACTCATCTACGTGGCTCCTCTCCCAGTCACACGGCTATTAACTATTGTATGAAGAATCTCCCCCAATGGCTCAGCAGGTCAAGAACCTGCCTGCAATACAGGAGACACAGGAGACGCAGGTTTGATCTCAGGGTGGGGAAAATTCCCTGGAGGAGGGTATGGCAACCCACTCCAATATTCTTGCCTGGAAATCCCATGGCCAGAGGAGCCTGGCGGGCTATAGTCCAGTATCACAAAGGGTCATACATGACTGAATGACTAAGTAAGCTACCAGAGGCGGCTCAGGCTCCTATAACAGTCCCACGGGCGGCAAGCCTTGAGAAACAGACTTCCTGCTCGTCTTTGTTGACTGTCGCAGGCTCTGGGGGCTGAAGTCTGAGACCCAGGGTCAGCTGCGCTGGTTTCTCTGAAGGCCTCTCTCCTTGGCTTGCAGACAGCTGCCTTCTCCCTGTGTGTTCACACTGCCTTCTCCACGTGTGTGCACACCCTGTGTCCCTTCCTCTCATCTCATTGGATAGGGTCCCACTCTCACAACCTCATCAGCCTTCAGTTCAGTTCAGTTCAGTCGCTCACTCATGTCTGACTCTTTGCGACCTCGTTAGCTTTAATCCCCTCCTTAAAGACCCTGGCTCCAAACCTAGTCACCTTTTGAAACAGTGAGAGTTATGGGGCTTCCCAGGTGGCTCAGTGTTAAAGAAGCTGCCTGCTGATGCAGGAGACGCAGGAGACTAAGGTTCGATCCCTGGGTCAGGAAGATCTCCCTGGAAGAGGGCATGGAAACCCACCCCAGTACTCTTCCCTGGGAAATCTCGTGGACAGAGGAGCCTGGTGGGTCCTAATCCATGGGGTTGAAAAGAATCAGACGTAACTGAGCGACTAAACGACAACAGGACTTCAAAATACAGATTTGAGTATATTGTGCATATTCAACACACAGTTGAATCTGTAACAACTACACAGAGATTTCTTCCATTTTAGCTTTGGTGGATTCAGGCGGCAGAATCTGTGCAGGACATGATGCCCATACAGTCTTTAGTGTCCTTAAGGAAATGCTTTCTTTTAGTTAAGGGGGGATTTCGACAGATCTCTGTGCTGATGCATCTGGGCACCCAGGGGCAGAAAGCTGACCTTTGAGTTCCGGAGGAAAGCACTACCTTCCGGATGAAGCAGCCGAGGTGGGAGGAGATGCTGACACAGGGCTCCGGGAGGTGATGCACCCCGTGCCTGAACTGGGCAGCTGAGTGCCCCAGGACAAGTGACAAAAGACTCTGTGCCTATGTTTCCTCTCCTGTAGAAATGATGACATTTCTACTGCTGCCCAAACTGGATGAGGTCTGGTTGAGATGAGGAATATGCAGACGCCCTCACTCAGGCTTCCCTGATAGCTCAGTTGGTGAAGAATGTGCCCACAATGCAGGAGACCCCGGTTCGATTCCTGGGCAGGGAAGATCCCCTGGAGAAGGGAAAGGCTACCCACTGCAGGGTTCTGGCTTGCAGAATTCCATGAACTGCATAGTCCATGGGCTTGCGCAGAGTCGAACGCAACTGAGTGATTTCACTTTCAGTTGGGCTGGAGGGCCATCCAAGTATAAGGGTTGAGGACTGTTGCTGAAGGATGGTCCTGTGGTGCGTGTTCCCTCCTGCGCATTCCTGAGAGTCTGGGCATCTGGTTGTCCAGTCACACGCTAGAAAAGTTCTGTCCGCCCCGGTTGAGGGAGCAGTTGAGCTCCCTTTGAAAGCTGAGTTCTGACCCTGAATTTCTTCTCTCGTTCACCTGACCGCCAGAAGCCTGGCTGAGGGCTCTGTGATGGCTCAGCGGGAACATCTCATCAGTACCAGGGAACTGCTGGAATGTTTTAACTTTTACAGTTTTCAGTGAAGGCTGGGGAAACAAACTTGATCAAACTGGAGGAAAGTGATGTGATATATCTCTGTAGGGTCTCTATAGAATCCTTGGGAGAGCCAACAGCCTTGAGTATCTGGGAATAGACTTTGCCATAGAAAGAAGTGACTCTCGTGCTTTATCTGTATCCTTAACTACTTTAGACCGTGACCCTTTTAGCTTTAGGGTCCTTGTGTATAGAACGGAAATGGTAGTACTAGACAGAGCTGTGTTCAATAAAGTATTTTCATTGCTTGGTGTATCCCCTAAAGTACAATAAAACTCAGTTTACAATAGTCGTAATGTTATTGCTGCTATTGGTGATACTGAAAATGATGATGATGACAGAGATGGTTGTTTCTTTGATAATCAAGTACACAGCTCTTAACTTGTGGCAGGCATTGTTCTCGCTTAAGTTCATCTAATACTCCAGCAACCTTAAGGAGTAGTTCTTGTTATCATCCTCATTTTAAAGATGAGGACCTTGATGCTTAAGAAAGGGTGGCAAGCTGGTCCAGGGTTCCATGATCAATAAGAGACTCTTTGACCGGCCAAGATGATAGTGGTGTTCATCAGAGAGTGGTGGAAGGTCTTTTATCCTACTGTGTGAAGGAGATACTCAAGCAAAGGGTTAAAGAATCAATAGCAATGACCAAATGACCCACAGGGCCAAATGGCCAAATGGCCTGAGCAGGGTTCGCAGGCTCTAAGTAGTGTGTGCTTACTCTAGCATCGAGGTATCAACTGCAGCTACAGGGAAAGGACCGCAGTTCTTGGCTCACTGGGGACAAAGCCGAGGGGTGAGTCAGACATATTGGTAGAAACCATTTCAGCCCTTGTTGACACAGCAGCTACTGGATGAGAAAGGGAATCAAAAACCACTGAAGGATCACGTGTGAAGGATCCCAGTAAGAGAGATTAAATGGTTCCTGTAGGGCTTATAGAAATCTCTTGCTCATTCTTCAGACAACAAGCTAAAAGCATCTTCTCAATGATGTCTTCCTTAATGTTCCCAGCATAGGAGAATGTCCCCAGCATAGGTGTCATGGCACATCAGAGCCATGTATTTATTGATCTGTGTGTCTTGTATCCTTTATTCTCACCCTGGACCATTGGAGACTCTGCAGAACCCAGGGCTTTGTCTGACACTGAGATGGCATTTTTGAACAGAACCATGGAAAAGAAACAATCTATGAATTCCAAATACACTGACTATGAATCCTAAACCACTGGATGAAAGAGTCATATTAACAGAGAGCAGAGATTAAAATTTGAGGAATTAATTTTGGAAAATCAGCTGAAGATCTTACAGTTATGTTTTTTATATTATAACACACGCATAAGCCATGCTCGACACTAGAGTGGTGGGTGTGGAAAAGAGTGGGATGAGAAGATGTGGGAAGATATAAGTTCAGACCAGAGGAATCTTCCTTCTAGAGAAATGTAGCCCTGTAGAGTTGCTCTATCTGTTATCCCTGAGAAATTCAAGGGAGAGGATGAAGTGAGAATAGAAGCATGGAAGACTAAGGAATTGAGCCTTTGAGCCGTGGAAGTGGAGGTATAAAGGATGAATGGGATTGCTTTGGGCCCTCAAGGGAGTAAGAATCTTCTGGGAAGAAAGAATATGTTAGCAAAGACTAGGAGGTACCAGAGGAACAAGAGGCTTGATGCCAGAAGACAGGCATTCCAGCCGTGGCTTTGCCCCTTGTTCAGTGGCGCTCACTTGGGCCATCTGCCTTCAGATTCTTTATCTGCACAATGAAGGTGGCCGAGTAAGAAAGTGAAGAACGTCTTCTCAGTTTATTGAGTCACAGGATTCATGGATTGTCTTTCTTGGATGGTTTGACCTTGAGGTCTGATGAGAACAGATTAATTTCCTTCAGACACTTTGTGGTGTAGTGAAAAGAGCTTTGGCGTTGGGGCTGTGGCTACCTTCTAATTCTGACTTTTCTTTCCTTACTTTTGGCCAGTTCTGTTCAGCACAAACAACATAAACATGGCACTCATTGGAACCAGGCTTTGGGTAACCTGGATACATCTGGGAGTGAAAAGGCATGCTACTCACAATTATGTTCACGTAACAGATTCCAGTTGAAAAGAAGGGCTGTGCTGGACAAACTAGGACATGGGATAATCCTAGTTACATGCCACACTGAATACTTAATAGAGCTGAGAAAGAAGATCCCATTTCTTCTCTCAAAGAGCCTACAGTACAGTTGGAAAGATAGACATATTTATGCTTCTGTTTATTAATTTGCTAAATATTTACTATCCTCAGGCTTCCCTGGTGGTTCAGAGGTTAAAGTGTCTGCCTCCAATGCGGGAGAGCCAGGTTCGATACCTGGGTAGGGAAGATCCCCTGGAGAAGGAAATGGCAGTCCACTCCAGCATTCTTGCCTGGAGAATCCCATGGACAGAGAAGCCTAGTAGGTTACAGTCCCCGGGGTTGCAAAGAGTCGGACACGGCTGAGCAACTTCACTTCACCTCACTGTCCTCTCAAAGCCTCAGTTTATGCATTCCTAAATTGGAACTGATACTGATTTTACCTTCATAAGATTGCTCTGGATGCTAACGGATACTATTAAAGACAAAAAATGTAAAACGTTACACAGCATCATGCAATGTTAGCATGCAACATATACATTTATTTTTATTATTTAGAGCAGCATTTGGCATGAAGAAGATGGTCAATAAGCATTTGCTGAGAGTGAATAAATAAAAGTTTGCAGCTGTTATAATTGTCTGCAATGGGACAGGTACTGTCTTGGGTCCTGATATTATTTTTATGATAAGGTTTAAAACATGTATTATGGTATAGACAAGGGAAGCCCCAGTGACTCAGTGGGTAAATAATCTGCCTGTAATGCAAGAGATACAGGAGACATGGGTTCGATCCCTAGGTCAGGAAGATCCCCTGGAGAAGGAAATGGCAGCCTACTCCAGATCCAGGGAGATGATATGGGGTGAGAGGTGGGAGGGGATTTCAGGATTGGGAGCTCATGTACACCTGTGGCTGATTCATGTCAATGTATGGCAAAACCAATACAGTATTGTAAAGTAAAAATAAAATTAAAAAAGAAAAAAATAAATGAAATACACACTAAAAATAAATAAATAAAAAGTTTAAAAAAATGTTACATGAGAAAAAAAATCCCATGGACAGAAGAGCCTGGTAGGCTATAGACCAAAGAGCTGCAAAGAGCTGGACATGACAGAGGACAAGTGTAAGACACTCTCTGGACTCTAAGGAGAACAGTTAAGGTCACCTGAAGGTGTCAAGGGATGCATTATGGAGAAGGAGGTACCTGAACTAGGAGTTAAAAAGGTAATCACCATAACCATGAGAGTTGGGGTGGGGAAGACAGAAAAAGGTGAGCATGCTCCAGGCAGAGAAGCCAGCATGGGCAAAGTCACAGTGGTGTGACAGAGATGTTTGGCAAGCCATAAATATTCCTGAATTTTAAATCCAGGGTCATGAGAAGCAACTGAAGGTGCAGCTAGAGAGGGTGGCAGACACTATTTATGGTAGGCAAGTAAAGACTTAGCTCTTACCCTGGATGGTCTGAAGAATCAATGCAAGATTTTGAGCAGAGAAGTAAAATGGCTAGATTTATGTCTTAGATCACTGTTGAGGCTTTCCTATATCTTCCATTATTAACATCCTGGCTTGCATTTGCAGATAATACAGTTCCTCCATTAAATTGAAGCTGGTAGGTCTCTTGTTGAGGATACTTGGACCTCTTGTATCCAAATATGGGCTGTACTTGAGCTTAGCCAATTGGTACAGTGTCCATGGACTTTGCATCTCCTAAGAGTTGAGCCATCGAGAATGAGGAGGCCGGTATTGATCCACTGTTTTGGAAGAGTTGGGATAGCCTATTAGCTCCTACTGCCTAGATCCAGAGGAGGGCCCATGAATTCCAATCACAGCTACAGCATCCCAGGAGCTTGCCACCATGCGGATCTTCTGGACTCAGTGACACTGTTGCTGCTATCTGCTGTCATCCCCAGGCTCCCACCCTGCCTTGCAAGACCCTCCCCTTGACAGAAAATAGCTGGATCCAGGTGATAAAAGAGAGTGAGCAATGTAGTTTTTGGGCTGCCAGATCCTTGTAATAGAGAAGAATATGGAAGGGCAAGCATGGGACAGAGAGGCAACAAGCAAATTTATGGCACATCATACCTCTCTCCCACAAAGGTATTACAATGCAGACGCATAGCTGGGAGATTCAGTGTTAACTGTCAACAGTCTAGGCCACAACCAATGAAGTGCAGAACTAGATGATCAAAAGTCAGACGCTTATCACTGGAATATAAATTCTCTGCGTGCAATGATTCTTTCAGTGTCACTCATCCCTCTAATCTGACTCCCAAGGTCCTAAAATAAGTTCCCAATCATTGATATTTGTTGACTGACTGGCTAATAGTCACATGTTTTTTCCAATATATAGCTGGAAGTTAGAAAACCTTTTCATTAGTAATTCTGATATGTGATTTGAAGACCTTCCTACATTCAAAGACAAAGATCATGTCATCTGGTCCCATCACTACATGGGAAATAGATGGGGAAAGAGTGGAAACAGTGTCAGACTTTATTTTGGGGGGCTCCAAAATCACTGCAGATGGTGACTGCAGCCATGAAATTAAAAGACGGTTGCCCCTTGGAAGAAAAGCTATGACCAACCTAGACAGCATATTAAAAAGTAGAGACAATACTTTGCCAACAAAGGCCCTTCTAGTCAAAGCTATGGTTTTTCCAGTCATCATGTATGGATGTGAGAGTTGGACTATAAAGAAGGCTGCTGAGTGCTGAAGGATTGATGCTTCTGAACTGTGGTTTGGTGAAGATTCTTGAGAATCCCTTGGACTGCAAGGAGATCCAACCAGTCAATTCTAAAGGGAGGCAGTCCTGAATATTCACTGGAAGGACTGATACTAAGGCTGAAACTCTGATACTTTGGCCACCTGGTACAAAGAACTGACTCATTAGAAAAGACCCTGATGCTGGGAAAGATTGAAGGCAGAGGGAGAAGGGGATGACAGGATGAGATGGTTGGATGGCATCGACTCAATGAACATGAGCTTGAGCAAGCTCCCAGAGATGGTGAAGAACAGGGAAGCCTGGTGTGCCGCAGTCCATGGGGTTCAGAGTCAGATACTCCTGAATGACTGAACAACAACTACATTATAAATGTTCTTTAATGGCCATGGTGTTCTATAAGGAGCCCCAAACCTCATAAGTTACATTCTTGCTTAAATTTTGTGGACGTCAGTTAGAATATATTAAAATACCTAAACAAATAAGACCCAAAATATAATGGCTCACATATGATAACCTCCATGGTGGGTCTATCCGAGTGGTTGGCAAGCAACGTTCCTCCACGTTGTGACTCAGGAACCCACGTCCGTTTTGTCTTACTATCTACTAGTGTCTTGCTGCCATCTGCATCCAGAAACCAGAGGAATGAGGTAAACCCAATATTTCTTTAAAAAAAATATCCACAGAAGCGGTGACCTCCACCACTTTGGTTTATTCCATTGGTAAGAACTAGCCTCATGGTTACACCTCAGAAAAGGAGATGTGGAAGAGCTAAATGCAGAGAAGGCAAACGAAGCTGACTTTTCATGACCAGCTGTCTCTCTGTTCCACAATGAGTGGGTATTGGTTTAAAATTTCAGAGATGAAAAGCATTTAAAAAATAATTTTGATAATAATTATTACATTTCCTCGAGTGTCACAAGATCTCCTGGTTGTTTTTCAGTGTAGGTGTCTCTTATGTGTATTTTTCCTTGCTGGTAGGAGAAGGAAATCATATTTTTGAGTTTATTATTATTATTTTTTTAATACTTTATTCTACTTTACAATACTGTATTGGTTTTGCCATACATTGACATGAATCAGCCACAGGTGTACACAATCTCCCAATGCCGAAGCCCCCTCCCACAGCCCACCCCACACCATCTCCCTGGATCATCCCATACACCTGTCCCAAGCAGTTTATTATTTTTTATAGTGTATGTGTTTATTTTGGGTGCACTGGGTCTGCTACTCTGTCGAGGCTTTCCCCAGTTGCAATGAGTGGCGGCTACTCTTTGTTGCAGCACGCAAGCCTCTCATTGCACTGGCTTTTCTTGTTGCGGAGCAGAGACTAGGCACATGGGCTTCAGTATTTGCAGCATAAGGGCTCAATACGTGTGGTGCACGGGCTTTGGTTGACCATGGTGTGTGCAGTCTTCCAGGCCCAGGGGCAGAAGCCATGTCCCCTGCATTGTCAGGTGGGTTCTTACCATACACCAGCCCCAAGCAGTTTATTATTTTTTATAGTGTATGTGTTTATTTTGGGTGCACTGGGTCTGCTACTCTGTCGAGGCTTTCCCCAGTTGCAATGAGTGGCGGCTACTCTTTGTTGCAGCACGCAAGCCTCTCATTGCACTGGCTTTTCTTGTTGCGGAGCAGAGACTAGGCACATGGGCTTCAGTATTTGCAGCATAAGGGCTCAATACGTGTGGTGCACGGGCTTTGGTTGACCATGGTGTGTGCAGTCTTCCAGGCCCAGGGGCAGAAGCCATGTCCCCTGCATTGTCAGGTGGGTTCTTATCCACTGTACCACCAGGGAAGCTCAGGACTTACTCAGTCAGTTCAGTTCAGTTGCTCAGTCATGTCCGACTCTTCACAACCCCATGAATCGCAGCACGCCAGACCTCCTTGTCCATCATCAACTCCTGGAGTTCACTCAGACTCACGTCCATCGAGTCAGTGATGCCATCCAGCCATCTCATCCTCTGTTGTCCGCTTCTCCTCCTGCTCCCAATCCCTCCCAGCATCAGAGTCTTTTCCAAAGAGTCAACTCTTTGCATGAGGTGGCCAAAGTACTGGAGTTTCAGCTTTAGCATCCTTCCCTCCAAAGAAATCCCAGGGCTGACCTCCTTCAGAATGGACTGGTTAGGTCTCCTTGCAGTCCAAAGGACTCTCAAGAGTCTTCTCCAACACCACAGTTCAAAAGCATCAATTCTTCGGCGCTCAGCCTTCTGCACAGTCCAACTCTCACATCCATACATGACCACAGGAAAAACCATAGCCTTGACTAGACGGACCTTAGTTGGCAAAGTAATGTCTCTGCTTTTGAATATGCTATCTAGGTTGGTCATAACTTTTCTTCCAAGCAGTAAGCATCTTATTAGTGAACCTAAATTTTTCTCCTTAATTCACATAGTCATTTCATGTTCCTCACAGTAACTCCATAAAATATGCTCTGTACATGTCCTTCATAGATAAAATCATTGAGGCCTTCAGAAGTTCTTTAACACTTCCAAGGTCTCAGAGCAGTGGGACTGCAAACAGAGGACTTGAGTCTAAGTTTGCCTGAAGCCAAAGTCTGCCCTACTCACCCCGTGACCTGCCGCCTGATGGGATCCAGAAGAGTCTTCATCAGTAAGAGGCCATGAAATTTCCTGAGGAGGAAGGACACTGGGGATGTCTGGACATGAGTCATGTTGAAGTTTTCCATATTCAATGCACAAGAAAGTCTTCATTTCTAAACTGAAATGTGTTCGTTTCCAGTGTTCTCAAAATATGTAGTTTTCTAGTTGACATTAAAAAATACCTTTGCTTGGGACATGAGTAAGAGAAATGTTTTCCTACTCTAAGGGAAAATGATAAACAGGACGCCACAATGGCAGTCTGAAGCTTCTATACTAGCCCCACCAAGAGGGATAGCAGAGTGCTTGGGGTGTGCAGAGTGAGTGGTGGAAGACTCAGTCTTCCACAGCTCCAGCCACTATTTCCACAAGCTGAAATAGGCCCATTGTTGCCGCATCTCCCAGTTTTTCAAGGGAAGCTGTGAGTCTAAATGCACAATTCCAGTTTTAAATATTGGATCAAAAGGTGGAGGGGGGGGCGGGGCAGTGAAGTAAGGTTGAACAAGTCACATCCAAGGGCTGAATTCAGCACCTGGGACAGCGGGAGTACAACCGCTCCTTCTGGGGACCCTGGGCTGTAGGTCCATACTGCAGGATTTCACTCAGCATTTCAGCTCCTGCTCTTTGTGCTACAGACAAAGCCCTAGCATTGCCAAGGACGTGCATTTTCCAGTGCCTGTTTGGCACATCACAAGCAAATAAGGAACATGTCTAACTGCCCAGGTTCAGCCAAACCAAAGGACAAAGGCAGCAAGGCTCTCCCTGGACCCAGGGGGGAGAGCACAGTTCTCCAAGGCATATGATAGGGAAGTTCCCATCTCTGTGTAATTAGGAGCAGCAAAGAAACTCAGACATGTGCCCCTTCTGTGTTGGCAACTGATATGACAGAACTACATGAGGTGCAAAATACAGGCTCTGTGAGTGTGTGCGTGTGTGCGTGTGCATGTGTGGTGTGGTGTGGATATATGCTGCTGCCCAAGTTTCAGAGTGATTTCTGACTTGAAGTCGATGAGATGGGATATTATGTCTTTTTAAAAAATGTAACCAACAACAAACTTTGCTTGGTGTAAATTTAGCAGGGATGTGAGTTTGCCAAGGTACAGTATGTTATTGTTGAGCTACTGTTTTGACAAAATAGTATGTATGTGTGGTTGCGTCTGCAAGTATAAAGGAGACAAGCAAAAAATATATATAGCTATATATATATATATTTTTTAAGGAAATGAATGCAATAATCAAAGGACAGGAATTTCAGATTAGAAAGAAGCTGTTGAAATTCTACCATTGTCACCAGTCTCCAGGGAAGTTTATTTGTGAAGAGACATCCAAATTTCCAGTTAATTCTTAAAATATTCATCCAGCAAATATCTCTGGCACCTGCTCTGTGCTGGCACTGTGGTAGCCCTGACCATGTCAAGGTGCGTAAGATGGATCCTTGTTTTCCAGGACCCCACAGTACTGGGAGACAGCCCTGCAGATCTATTGGGAACTGCCGTGCAATTCCAGAAGTAACTAGAGTGGCCGGCATTTTTATTATTCTAATTCATACAAAGCTGTTCAAGCAGGATCTGCCATATAGCAGCACACACAATAAGTTAATAGGCACAGGGTAAGGTGTTTTGCACTAACGTTTCTTATTCTCATAATGGCCTCAGATTAGACTGTATTATAAAGGAGGCATGGAGAAGCAGTGGCACCCCACTCCAGTACTCTTGCCTGGAAAATCACATGGATGGAGGAGCCTGGTGGGCTGCAGTCCATGGGGTTGCAAAAAGTTGGATACGACTGAGCGACTTCACTTTCACCTTTCATTTTCATGCATTGGAGAAGGAAATGGCAACCCACTCCAGTGTTCTTGCCTGGAGAATCCCAGGGACGGGGGAGCCTGGTGGGCTGCTATGGGGTCACATAGAGTTGAACATGCCTGAAGCCACTTAGCAGCATAAAGGAGGCAAGGCTTAGCAAGAGACAATATTGCAGAGTGATTAAAAGATCAAAGCCCAGCTCAGCCACTTACTACCTTGGTCATTTACTTAATCTTGGTGTTCTCCATGGTGCTTGTCTATGATTTAGAGCTTGCAATAAAGCTACTGTAGTCATTAGTTTTGTTGCATAACCATCCACCACCGAACTCAGTAGCTCAAATCACAACCAGTTATTATGGCTTATGCATCTGTGGTTCGGCTGAGATCTGGCTGATCTAGATTGGGCTCAGCTGAGTGGTTCAACTTCAGCTGCAGCATCAGCTCCATGTCTCATTCTCATTGTGGGTCGATGGTTAGGTAGGATGGCTCTTATCCACATGTCTTTCATCTTCCTTGGGCAAATGGTCTTGCTAAGGCTGGTTCTTCTGGCAATGGCAGAGATATACAAGAAGAGACTTTGTCTCACAAATGTTTTGATGGCTTCAATCACATCACAGTGGTTGATGATCCTTTTGTCAAATCGAGCCTCATGACCATGCAGAGTTATTCTGTGAAAAAGTGGACACTATCTCTTGGACATGGCACTGGGGCACATAGTTCTGAGCAATAATTGAATCTACCAAGCTATCTATAAATTTGAGAATTTTACACCAAAAGCTAAGTAACATGCTTAATACAAACTTTAGTATGCAGTGAAGGACTGATGGAAGTAGACAAGTGATCACTGACAATTCTTTCATTTTATGGATGAGCAGTTGAGGCTCAGAGAGATTAGGTAACTCATCTGGGGTCACACAGTGCTAAGCAAAGTGCCATAATTCAAACTCAGATTTTCCAAGTCTCTTTCCTTTTGATGGAAATATATGGACCTTACTGGAGGAGGAAAGGGCAACCTACTCCAGTATCCTTGCCTGGAAAATCCCATGGACAGAGTTGCCTGGTGGGCTACAGTCCTTGGGATCAAACAGAGTTGGACACAGCTGAACAGATGAGTGCACAGGCACATGGACCTGTCTGGCACTAGGAATAGATTTTTAAGGACCCCCCCCCCCAAAAAAAAAACAAAAACAAAACAAGGCATGCTTTACAAATATCTGAGTTGGCCCTAGTTAGGAAGACAAATCTCAGACCTTGAGAATTCAGAGTGTAAACCTAGAAGGACAAAGATCCACACCAGGGAACAAGAGCAGGAAGATAAATAACAGCAACAATTTCCTTGTACCGAGGTCCATGTGCAACATCTCCAGGATCAGGGGATCACACCTTCAGGTAGAGCAGACTGCTCATAGGCTCAGCAGCCTGACCTGTTGGATGGAACTGGGAAATACTTGCTGGCTGCTAATGCTTTCCCTTCTGTGTTCAATCAGACTGGGAAGGAAGAGATTTTCTCTAGATCTCTTCATTTACTAAGATTTATTTCCCCTCTCTGATCTTTTGCTCCCCTGAGGATCTTGAATTTATAAGTATTGAATTTTTTAGAACTCTCTGAAAAAGTACTACATTAAATGCAGAAAAGGGTGATAAGTTCCCAGGGCACTTTGTACTGCACTTTACCACAGCCCTTAAATATTGGCTCACAGGATTCCCCCAAGTGTTGGAGTCCACCTTCTGCCCTCTTGCCACTCTGTCCCCTCAATCCCTAGAAGACAAATTCCTCATAGCTTAACCAGGCCAGACGTTCAAATAATATTGGTTTGATGAGTGATTGATGGATGAAGATGAATGTGATGAAAGAATGAATGAATGAGTCAATCAATGTTTCATCAGTGAATACATGAGTAGATGAAAGAGTAAGTGGTTAGGTGAGGGTGTGGGTGGCTGGATATATGTCAAGGGGGTCCATGAAAGAGTAGGTGATGAAATGATATATTAAAGTATTCATCCTTGGGATTTCCCGGGTGGTCCAGTGGCTAAGACTCTGTACTCCCAGTGTAGAGGGCACAGGTTCAACCCCCTGGTCAGGGAAATAAATCCCACCTGCTGCAACTAAGAGTTTGTTGTAGCTAAAGATCCTGCATGCTGCAACTAAAGGATACATGTTGCAAGAAAAATAGAAGATCCTGCTTGCTGCAAGACCTCAACACAGCCAAATTAATTAACTAGCTAATTTTTTAAAGAAGTGTTCATCCTCTCTGAAGTCCCCCTTATAACTGTCTTTCGTCAGCCACCACATCTTGGCCAAGCAGATCAGATTAATTACATTCATTCCATCCACTTTAGCTCGGAACCTGAGGGAAGGAGGAACTCATGCGTTCTAACAACAAAGAAGAAGATGGTTTGAGGCATGAGATCTTGAGGAGACTGACATGGTTACAGCAGTTCCCTCCCTGGACATGAGTGAATTGTCCAGAAACTACTTAAGAAATCATCAGCTTGCACTTTATTCCCACATGGCATTCTGGATGCCTAAGGAAACTTGGCAGGTTGGTGAACCAAGTTAAGCTCCACCAAACAGCAAAGGACTCTACACCAGTTCATGGACACCTTGAGAACCTTAGAACCCACTGCCATATTTACAGTATTATAGGTCCTCATGGAATGTTTAAAAGAGGAATAGGTGAATGAGTTCACGTGTCAGAGAATGCATAGGTGAGACAGTCAATTAATGAATGAAATGAGTCAGTGGAAAGGTAAATAAATAATGAACAAATATGCCAAGAAACTGAGGTCCTGCTTGTCTTGTTTTGCATTTGACTCATGAAGAGGGCAGAGAAAGCAATGGTACCCTACTCCAGTACTCTTGCCTGGAAAATTCCATGGACGGAGGAGCCTGGTAGGTTGCAGTCCATGGGGTCTCTAAGAGTCGGACACAATTAAAGTGACCTCACTTTCAATTTTCACTTGCATGCATTGGAGAAGCAAATGGCAACCCACTCCAGTGTTCCTGCCTGGAGAATCCCAGGGACAGGGGAGCCTTGTGGGCTGCCGGCTATGGGGTCGCACAGAGTTGGACACCGCTGAAGCGACTTAGCAGCAGCATGAAAAGGGGAAGATGATGGAGTGGTTTAAGCAAGCATAAGATGTCACTACATGGTTTTAAAAATGGGAAAGCTTAAAAAAAATTGTTTAGTATCAATATTTGGAATTTTCCATATACTTAAAGGGGAGCATTCCAACCTGCCTACATTTTGCATTTTCTCAATAAGACTGAGTTTATAATAGTAGTTATATCTTTAATAGATTGAAGTAAGAATTTAAATCACTTTGAATTATTTGGAATTGCTAATGGTTCCCTGAAGTGAAGGGAACTTGAAGTGAGACTGACTTTATAGATGGTTTGGAAGGATGACCCTGACAACGGGCTGGGAGGTAGGAGCACATGGGCGGTATGGGGGCCTCCCATTGAAGGTATAATGGTGATCACGGCTTAGGGATGATGAGACTCTGAGTGAAAGTCGTTGCAGGGGGATGCACAGGCATATATCTGGGGGTGGGTGACTTGATGAGATTTACTGACCTACCAGATGTGGGGAACATGGGCAAGAGAATAGAAATAACTAACAGATGATGTCATCACTGTTAACCCATCTTCCTTCTCAGGCCTGTGTAAAAAGGAGAGCAACATCAATCTAGACATGAAATGTGAGCTCTGTTCCCAATGTCACTGGTGGAACATATGAGTGTCTCATGGCTAGACTGTCCCAAGTCAGCCTGTACTTTCCTAAGACTCCTCATAGAAAGGCATATCTGTATATCTCTTAACTATCTCAAATGTACCTAGAGCCTCTTGATGATCTGAAATAGATTGTAAAATGGAAGTACAGTAGTTCTCCTACATACGAACAAATTCTGTTCTGAGAGCACATTCATAAGTCCAATTTATGTGTAAGTTCAATAAAGTTAGCCCAGGTATCCAACTAGTGGAATTGGCTACATAGTACTGTACTGTAATAGATTTATAATACATTTTGAACAAGCAATGTGCAAAAAATAAACACAACAAATAAACATTTTAAATCTCACTGTACAATACCATGAAAAGTAGAGCAGTGTCAGCTGGGCCACCACGGCTCTCACACTTGGTTCTGGACGTCCTGGGCTTAAAATAAAGACACCGTGCCATTGCACTCCATAGAGTTCTGTACAGTAAAGTACTCAAAAGCACGGCCACTTGTAGAGTATGCACGCACATGACAATGTATGCCAGGCCAGACGTGTGAACTTACATGATTGAACACGCAAGCTTCAGTCGCATCTTTGAGTGTTTGCAGCTTGAAAGTTCATATGCAGGGGACTTACTGCATACAGAATTATTGCTGAAATTGGAGAACTCTTGGCGAGGTCATTTGTTAAAAATACAGACTATATTTCAACCTTCAGTTCAGTTCAGTTCAGTCGCTCAGTCGTGTCTGACTTTTTGCGACCCCATGAATCGCAGCACGCCAGGCCTCCCTGTCCATCACCAACTCCTGGAGTTCACTCAGACTCACGTCCATTGAGTCCGTGATGCCATCCAGCCGTCTCATCCTCTGTCATCCCCTTCTCCTCCTGCCCCCAATCCCTCCCAGCATCAGAGTCTTTTCTAGTGAGTCAACTCTTTACATGAGGTGGCTAAAGTACTGGAGTTTCAGCTTTAGCATCCTTCCCTCCAAAGAAATCCCAGGGCTGAGGTCCTTCAGAATGGACTGGTTGGATCTCCTTGCAGTGCAACGGACTCTCAAGAGTCTTCTCCAACACCACAGTTCAAAAGCATCAATTCTTTGGCGCTCAGCTTTCTTCACGGTCCAACTCTCACATCTATACATGACCACAGGAAAAACCACAGCCTTGGCTAGATGGACCTTAGTCGGCTAAGTAATGTCTCTGCTTTTGAATATGCTATCCAGGTTGGTCATAACTTTTCTTCCAAGGAGTAAGCGTCTTTTAATTTCATGGCTGCAGTCACCATCTGCAGTGATTTTGGAGCCTCAAAAAATAAAATCTGACACTGTTTCCACTGTTTCCCCATCTATTTCCCATGAAGTGATGGGACCAGATGCCATGATCTTCGTTTTCTGAATGTTGAGCTTTAAGCCAACTTTTCCACTCTCCTCTTTCACTTTCATCAAGAGTCTTTTTAGCTTCTCTTCACTTTCTGCCATAAGGGTGGTGTCATCTGCATATCTGAGGTTATTGGTATTTCTCCCAGCAATCTTGATTCCAGCTTGTGTTTCTTCCATGATATACTCTGCATAGAAGTTAAATAAGCAGGGTGACAATATACAGCCTTGATGCACTCCTCTTCCTATTTGGAACCAGTCTGTTGTTCTTTGTCCAGTTCTAACAGTTGCTTCCTGACCTGCATATTGATTTCTCAAGAGGCAGGTTAGGTGGTCTGGTATTCCCATCTCTTTCAGAATTTTCCACAGTTGCTTGTGATCCACACAGTCAAAGGCTTTGGCATAGTCAATAAAGCAGAAATAGATGTTTTTCTGGAACTCTCTTGCTTTTTCCATGATCCAGCGGATGTTGGCAATTTGATCTCTGGTTCCTCTGCCTTTTCTAAAACCAGCTTGAACATCAGGG
>SJYC01073668.1:0-13044 GCA_006408675.1 Madoqua kirkii
AGGAATTTAAGAATATATCTAAGAAAATATATTTAAACTCTTTAGGAAGGAAATTAGAAAAGCAATTATTATGAGAAAATAACATGGATCTTCGGATTAGAAGATTCAGTGTGATACATATGATACTTCTCCAAATTGGTCTATAAAGTCACTGTAGTTTGAAGACCAGGTTTTGTGGATATGTGTATATATGTATAGGATTTGACAGGCTTATTCTAAAGTCTATATGAAATTGCAAACGACAGGTAAAGGAGGATCCTCTTGAATGAGAAGAACAAAGTTGGTTGGCTGTTTTTTGCATATATCAGTAATTACTTTAATGATTGTAATTAAGGCAGGATTATATTGTTCCTGGGTTATCCAAACCAACCAATGAAACAGATTAAGAGTCAGAAATATGGGAATATGTGTGTGTGTGCCTGTGTATATGTGTTTATATTATGTGCAGAAGTAGCATAACAGATCAGTGGAAAATAACACATTTTAAATACACAATGGAGGAAAATTTATAATCTGGAAGAAAAATGTGAACTCTACATCACAATATATTAATAGATAAAAGTGAACTCCAGGTTAAAAAATATTTTCCTGTGAAAGGCAAAATTATAAATGTAAAAGAAAACATAGGATAATGAATTAAATGAATTCATGTAAAGAGTGTTCTTAAACAAGTCACAAAATGCAACATCCATGAAAGAAAAGGAATAACTACAGGAAACAGAAAAATAAAGGGAAGTCTTTAAAAATGGAAAAGATATTTATGACATATATAATTGAAAATGATTACTAAACAGGATAAAGAAACTCCACAAACCTGTAAAAGAAGTATAATAAATAAAATACAAGTAACCTAATGGAAAAATGGTCAAAAGATTTATACAGACACTTCCCCAAACCAGAACTTCAAATGACCAGGGACACAGGAGGAGATGTGCACTGGTAAACAGGGGAATAAAAATTAGAAAAATAATGAGATACTATTTCATACCCACCAGAAGGGCAAAAATTCAAATAATTGATAATAATAAATTTTCAAAATGACAGGGAGAAGAGGAGACTCTTACATTTTTCAAGAAGGTGAAAATTGGTAGAACTGCTTTGCGAAGCAATTTACCATTATCTATTAACAACTCTGCTCAATATTCTGTAATAACCTAACTGGGAAAAGCGTTGGAAAAGGATAGATGCTTGTAGATATATAATTAAATTACTTTGCTGTACACCTGAAACCAACACAACATTGTCAGTCAGCTGCGGGCTATGCTGTGCTGTGCTTAGTCGCTTAGTCCTGTCTGACTCTGAGACCTCATGGACTGTAGCCCACCAGGCTCCTCTGTCCATGGGATTCTCCAGGTAAGAATAATGGAGTGGGTTGCCATGCCCTCCTCCAGGGGATGTTCCCAAGCCAGGTCTCCTGTATTGCAGGCAGATTCTTTATTGACTGAGCCACCAGGGAAGCCCCAATCAACTATACTCCAAATATAAGATAAAAAAGTAAATAAATAGAAAGAAAAAGTACACACCATAAACCCAACACTTTTTTCTTGGGATACACCCTGGATCTCTCTGTATATGAAGAGCTGCAGTCCATGGAAACTTGACCTACCAAAACACTGGCAAGAACCCAGATACATGCTCGGAGCAGACTATATAAGGACATCATGTCCTGGTCACACAACAGAAGGTTGTTCAACAGTGAACATAAAGCACAGGGAACCATAACAACAAGGATGAACCTCAGAAACAATAAGGAGCTAAAAATGCGCAACAGGCAGGCCACAACCACTGCAAATATCATATTGTCCAGAGAGCCCATTCAGGATGATTTCACTCATAGGAAACTCAAAAACATGTAACAGTGAACCTTAATCTGCAGGCAAGTGGTAAAGCCCTAAAGGAAATAAGGAAGTGATAAAAAGACAGATGAGGTTCATCTACCGGATCAGAACTGACTCAAATGTGGCCTTTTTATGGCCAAGTAATATTCCATTGTATATGTGTACCGCAACTTTTTTATCCATTCATCTGTCGATGGACAGCTAGGTTGCTTCCATGTTCTAGCTATTGTAGATAGTGCTGCAATGAACAATGAGATACATGTGTCTCTTTCAATTTTGGTTTCCTCAGGGTATATGCCTAGGAGTGGGATTGCTGGGTCATGCTGCTGCCACTGCTAAGTCACTTCAATCGTGTCCGACTCTGTGCAACCCCATAGCCAGCAGCCCACCAGGCTCCCCCGTCTCTGAGATTCTCCAGGCAAGAACACTGGAGTGGGTTGCCATTTCCTTCTCCAACGCATGAAAGTGAAAAGTGCAAGTGAAGTCACTCAGTCGTGTCTGATTCTTCGCAACCCCATGGGCTGCAGCCTACCAGGCTCGTCCATCCATGGGCTTTTCCAGGCAAGAGTGCTGGAGTGGGGTGCCATCGCCTTCTCCGTTGCTGGGTCATATGGTGCTTTTATTCCTAGGTTTTTAAGGAATCTCCATGCCCTCTTCCATAGGGGCTGTAGCCGTTTACATTCTCACCAACAGTGCAAGAACAGTCCCTTTTCTCCACACCCTCTCCAACATTTATTGTTTGTAGACATTTTGATTATGGCCATTCTGACTGGCGTGAGGTGACATCTCATTGTAGTTTTGATTTGCATTTCTCTATTAATGAGCAATGTTGAGCATCTTTTCATGCGTTTGTTAGCCATTTGTATGTCTTTGGAGAAATGTCTGTTTAGGTCTTTTTCCCACTTTTTTATTTGGTTGTTTGCTTTTCTGGCATTGACTTGTATGAGCTGCTTGCATGTTTTGGAAATTAATCCTTTGTCAGTTGTTTCATTTGCTATTATTTTCTCCTGTTCTAAGGGGGGATGAGGCGGGAGATGAAAGGGAGGTTCAAAAGGGAGGTGATATTTGTATACCTATTGCTGATTCATGTTGAGCGTTGACTGAAAACAACAAAATTCTGTAAAACAATTATCCTTCAATAAAAAATAAATAATAATAAAAAAAAGACAGATGAGTTGTTGCAGCTGATGACAGGAGGTATCAGGATAAGGTGTCAAATTGGATGGGCTGCACAGGTGTTCTGTTGTATTTTTACTTTTTATAGTTTATATACACTTTGGGAAAAAGTATTGGGTTGGCTAAACATTCAATCTAGTTTTTCTGCCATCTTGCAGAAAACCCCAAATGAGCGTTTTGGCCAATCCAGTAATCATTCACATGTGCATGTCTGTTTAGTAGCTTCAGTCGTGTCTGACTTTGTGACCCTATGGACTGTAGCCCACCAGGCTCCTCTGTCTGTGGGATTCTCTGGGCAAGAATACTGGAGTGGGTTGCCATTTCCTTCTCCAGGGGATCTTCCTGGCCCAGGGATTGAACCAATTATTCATATATAGTCATAATGTAGTATAAGGTGGGTATATGATGATGGAAATTACTCTAGTTTTGATGAGTACACTGTAGATGTGGGAGGCAGATAGACTTCTATCTTGCCATTCTGGAAGGCAGGGATTTAAGGAAAGTTCCTGGTGAGGAGATCATCTTAGCTTGTACAAAAAGGAGGCAGAGGTGGAATTTTAAGTGAGGAGGGACCTAGCATAGATTTGGCAGTTTAGAGTTGCTGGAACTTGGACAATTTTTAAGCCAAGTTAAAGATCTGATGAAGCACAGGGTCAAGTAAATGGCCACGAAAGTTGGCTTTGCCCCTTGCATTTGCTGCCTGTCTGGCTGTGTGACCTTGGAGGAGAATGTCTCACCCTGAGGCTT
Organism: Madoqua kirkii; assembly: GCA_006408675.1. Classification (NCBI taxonomy): domain Eukaryota; kingdom Metazoa; phylum Chordata; class Mammalia; order Artiodactyla; family Bovidae; genus Madoqua; species Madoqua kirkii. The sequence goes on from SJYC01073668.1 coordinate 3,762, forward strand.
ACTGGGCTTCCTCGTGATGGAGTTAAGAAATCTACATGCCTCTAAGTGTGGTTTTGAGGGCTCAATAAAGGAATGTGTATACTGACTAATCAATTGTGAGTATTGACCACTGTTTTATTGTGGTGGTGGTGGCTGCTGCAAGGGTTGATGGATCAGAAGAACAGATACAGGAGGAGCAGGTATGAGGATGTAGGTAGGACAAGAGAGAAACTCAGAGGGTGGGGTGGCTGAAGCCCAGTGCCTGGGTGAGACCAGGGGGTTGCGTGGCTGTGGATACACAGGTCATGAGAGGTCTTTCCTGCCAAGCTAAGAAGGTTCAATACACCATGGAGACAAACGGTCAAAGGAAACCACTAAAAGATATCAAGCCGGTTTGGAGCACGCTCCTGGAGGGAGTGCGATGTGCCTGCAATCAAAGCCCTGTGCCTTTGTGGCTGCATCAGCCCCAGGTGGCCTTTTTTTGTCAGAAAGATGCTACCAGGTGCCTCTGCGTGGAGGGTGACTCGGGGAACACTGACGGGCAGGCTCTCGGGAGGCTGTCCTTGCCTTGGCTGCGGAGGTATGAGAACTGGGTGCGGCTCCACAAGAAAGGACGGAGAGCCACATGCAAGCTGGCGGTGTCTTTGACAGCATCTCTCTGTGGCTTAGTCTCAGAGCTTATTTTAAATGCAAAAAGGGAAATGGGGGCGGCCGGGCGAGCTTGGTGGTGGGGAGGAGGCAGAGCTCAGATCTTATCTGGACTCTTGGCTGTCATCGGAGCTGTTCAGAGCAGGTGTTTCAAAGCCTTCGCGGCATGATCCTGCATTCGGGCCCGTGGTGGGTACACACACAAAGTGGGCATGCATTATTCAGGTGGCATCGCGCGCCTGCTCTGCGCCGCTCGTCAGAGCGTTTGCAACGTCGGTCCCTCCTTCCCCAAAAGCCCATTGTTAAGAATTATAAACAAACAGGATGGAAGCCTTTACAGTCACTTCACTGCTAGCGAGATCCACAGTCATAACAGGAAATCATGTGCTTGCTGCAGAAAGATTCTAAGAGGCGGCATGAATGTCATTGACCTAAATTCCAGCGCCCCAGCCTCTCTCTACCTGCAGAACTTTTCAGCAAAGCGATGCTGGTGAGAGGCAGATTAAAAGGATCTGCAACTATTTCTTTCTTTCTGTTTTATGAGATTTCATTGCCATGAATATCTAGTGACCCTGAAACCTACTTCCAACTTTTCAATCTGCTTCCTTAAGGTTGACTTAAAGGTACAGAAGAAAACGCAGCAGATGCTGGCTTGTTATTTGTGGAAGCTGTGACCAGGGAGGAGACCATGGGGTCCAGCACTGCCCTCCAGGGTCCTGCCCATCTGTGAAGCAAAAGGGGCATTGCCCACACCCGCAGTCTCTCAGATTTGGACCCAAGCCTGACGCGGCTAACTCACAGTGCCTCGCTTATGCTGGTTATTTCTATGACAAGCGCATCTGCGACTGCGAATTAATACCATTTTTGGGGGGTGAGGCAGTTCTGCGGTCTTTCAATTTTCTTAGCACTTTGCATTTCCTAAAATGACTTGCCCAAGAGCTCGTGCAGTTGCGTAGCTAAAGCTCAGAGTTCGTTCCTTGGGCCTGTTTTCCTGCTACTTCAGTAATGTATCTTCGGGGGCTATTTCCTTCATTACACAGTCATCAGATCGCTATTTATAGCATTACTACTGCATTCAGGCCTGGTATGAACACTAAAGAGACAGAACTTAATCAAATGTAGTTTCTGTGGAGAAGGAAATGGCAACCCACTCCAGTACTCTTGCCTGGAGAATCCCATGGAGGGAGGAGCCTGGTAGGCTACAGTCCATGGGGTTGCAAAGAGTCGAACACAACTGAGTGACTTCCCTTTTTTTTTTTTAATAAAAAAAAATGTAGTTTCTGAATGCAAAATCCTCACTCTCCATAAAAGAGCAGGTAAGTCGTAAGCTAGATATGACACACAGTGATAAATGCTACAATAGAGATCCCAGAGGATTCCAGAGAGGAGTCCTTAAGACCAGGGTAGGACATCCAAGGAAAGCTTCCTGGAAGAAGCAACATGGACACTGATTCACAAATCTGGCTTTCATAATTTGAAAGAAAAAGAAGGATGTTCTGGTGAGTGGTCATTTGGGTGTGAGACAGTCAGACATGACTGAGTGAGTGAACGACAATAACGCGTGTTCCAGGTGGCCTTTTACTTCGATGGGGAAAGGGCTGTTGTACAGTTGCTCAATTGTGTCTGACTCTTTGTGACCCCATGGACCGCAGCGTGCCAGGCCTCCCTGTCCATCACCAACTCCCAGAGTTTGCTCAAACTCATGTCCCTTGAGTTGGCGATGCCATCCAACCATCTCATCCTCTGTCACCCCCTTTTCCTCCTGCCCTCAATCTTTCCCAGCATCAGAATCTTTCCCAATGAGTCAGCTCTTTGCATCAGGTGGCCAGAATATTGGAGCTTCACCCTCTAATGAATATTCAGGGTTGAGTTCCTCTGGGATTGACTGGTCTGATCTCCTTGTTGTTCAAGGGATTCTCAAGAGTCTTCTCCAGTGCCACAGTTCAAAAGCACCAATTCTTTGGCACTTATCCTTCTTCATGGTCCAACTGTCACATCCATGGACAGGGAAGCCTGGCGTGCTGTAGTCCATGGGGTCACAAAGAGTTGGACACGACTGAGGGACTGAACTGAACTGTCTCATCCACACACCATGGCAAGTGGCAAGAGGTAATAACCGTGCTGGGTAACATACTAGATGGGTACCAAGACTGCTTGATTTCCACCACTGTAGCTGAAGAACAATTCTATAAAGTAGTCACTAGAAATGCCTTTTGAAGTTTAGGCAACAGAAGCTGATGGTTGTGGGTGACATGACCAGTCACAGAGCTAGCTGAGCGAGAGAGAGATGGGAGCTTTGATGATCTGAACCCTGAAGTCTGGCCCAGGGTTCACACAGTTAACCACCGCCCCCTCTGCTGACGCACCCAGGCCATTGGCCACACCTCCCTTCATGAGGGATTCTGCTTCCTGTTCCTTTGTCTCTTATCCAGAGAGAATGAATGGGTGTGCCTTTCTCTCTGATGGTGGCATCAATGCATTTACCTCCTCATTTTGCACCTTGGATAGAGATGCACTGGGTAAAGTGTTGGACACTGGCACCACAGGTGTAAATATTGCCCTGGGCGTGTGCATTTCTACCTGGGTGCTTCCTCTGTGGCTCAGAGACTCCTGGACCCATCTCCTCACTGTGTCTGGAGGGTCATTTCTCCGCTTGGAGCTCCCAGGCCTTGCCACCCACTGGTGATAAAGTGAGAGGGATGGAATGTCTTTTATTTTCTTGAAAGACTCGTGCTACATGTACTTGGCAAGACGCTGGCCGAGGGAAGACCAGAGACAGTCTCCACTTTTCATCCAAATACGGTGACTCTTGGGTGATACCTATCTTGCTCCAGCAAAGTGGGCCCTCAAGGTGGCTTTGCTGGGAGAAAAAGAACATGTGGCAGGACTGTAGCTTGTCTGGATGAGTGACAAGATGCCCCTTCTTCTGGCAGACACAGCCCTGCCCCAGGTGCTTGGCCCGGGAGGCAGTGCTCTGGGCGAAGTCCCAGGAAGTACCTTGTCCCCACTGGCGCTGCACAAAGGGACGTGGTGGCATGGGGGCCTGCAGAACTACTCAGATCTGGTCCACAGGAGACATGGGTGTGATCCTTGGGTGGGGAAGATCCCTGGAGGAGGGCATGACCTTCCGCTCCTGCATTTTTGCCTGGAGAATCCCATAGACCGTGACGCCTAGCAGGCTACAATCCCTAGGGTCAAAAGGAGCCAGGTGCGACTGAACGACTGTGCACACGCGTGCACACAGAATACTAGCAGCACGATCCTGAGTAGCGGTGGCCTTTCTTCATCTCTGCGTCTGTAAGTTCCTGTGCAGCCTTGCTGAGAATGAAATCACATACTCATCTCAAGGGCTGCGTAAGACACCATGCTGCACTCCCCAGTGCTGGTCCTATGAGTGCAGGCCCCTGATGAAATAACCGGAACCCTCCTCCATGACCATAGCACCAGACAGTGGTATGCGTTCCTGCCAGAGCCTCCAAGTGCAAGAGCAAGACTTCCTGCCAACTAGTGATCTCTGCTGCCAGCTCCCTTTCACGGAGGTGAGAAGTGAGGCTCAGAGAGGGCAAGTGACTTGTCAGGGTCACACAGCAGATGGTGGGGCTGAGTTCCTACAGAGCAACTGCCAGGATCTCCCCTGTGCATCTCTGACAAATTACTTAATTTCTCTGTGCCTCAGTCTTTGTACCATTTTACTAAAGTAAAATGAGAAAATTAAGAGTTATCTACCCACTGGCCACAACTTAGTAACCAAACAGCAAGAATGACCCATCTTAAGAGTGTACGAACCCCCTGAGTTGGTAAAGGTAAGCCTGAAGGTCTCATAGACCTTTGAACATTCTGCTTTATGTGTCTGGAATGTTCTTCCCCCATTTACATTTCCACCCTTCCCCCACTCTCACTTTATTTTTCCCATCTTTGTTTATTGTTGTTAATTGCATTTTTCCTATCCATTCGTAGGTCTGGGTTCAATGATTTTGGAAGGATGCTATCTCTTATTTTTTTAATCACTGTCATTCCAAACAAATTTCTTTGTCCTCTTCATTGCAGTTTGTGATCATACGCATACTCTGGTGCCTATTTGATTAAGATGTGAGCCCGCCACGCTAGCCCACTAGTCTTTGCAGCCATGAAAGCAGGGACCATTGATAGTGTATGCTCGCCCTTAGATTCCTGAGCCAACCATAGAGAAAACTTGCAAAATACAGCGGGGGTAAATTTCCAATTGCGTGAGATTCCTCTGGCTTTTTGAAGGGCTGCAGAAGTGAAGCCGCTGCTGGACGGATGGATGGATACTTGCTTCCTTCTCTCTCTAATTGCCAGGTTCTGAGAGCAGGGTTTGCCACATCTCTGCTGATTTCCCCTTATCTCCTTGTCCGTGTTGTCCCACATGCTTACTGAAGTAAAATATTGTACCCCCAACAGAATGATTGTGTCCTGCATGATGTAGCTCTTATTAACCTGCAGAGTCACTCTCCATATCGCTCCTGCGCCTTCCTCGCTGCGCGTGTGCACTGGCCCTTCCCCTTCTGTTTGAATCTGAGGAACTGTGTGTGCTGCTTGGGCTGTTTTAATCTGCTCCGTATATTTTGACTTTATTAATTGATTTCCTCTGATTATATTAATCACAAGTAATTGAGATGTAAAATAGTTTTCAGCTGAAGTTTTCCAACCGTTGCTGCGATAAGAAAGGGTCTCCATCTCTAAAGGCCAAATCATGTTAGAAACACAGTTTGCCCTTGAACCAGCGATCAAAATAAATCAGATACGGGTATACACATATACACGTATCTGATTTTTTTAATTTTTACATAACTGGAATTCAACTATGCATTTTGTTCCACAATTGACTTTCACCAGTAGATTTCCAAAACCTTTCTGTGTCGGAGCTTTCTTTGTAAGCTGTCTGGTATTTCATATTAGGTGTTACTGCTGTTGTCGTTTAGTTGCTAAGCCATGTCCGACTCTTTTGTGACCCCCATGGACTGTAGCCTGCCAGGCTCTTCTGCCATGGGGTTTCTCAGGCAAGAATACTGGAGTGGGTTACCATTTCCTTCTTCAGGGCCTCTTCCTGACCCAGGGATGGAACCCACTTCTCCTTCATAGGCAAACGGATTCTTTACCACTGAGCCACCTGGGAGGCCCTTTATTACGTCACACTGTGATTAATTTAATGAACTTCACTTAGCTGGATAGCAATTTTTCACTATTACCCAGACACATAAACAGCTACAACAAGCAGTCTTGTGCATAGGTCATACAATACTTAGAAAAAATTCCTAAAAGTGGAATCCCCAGGTACATTGCTCTGCCTGCCCGAATCTCATTTTTATTTGCTACACACACACGTAGACTGTCTGTTACAGTTATCCACTTTACTCTGAAGGTGTGCAGACTGCACATGGCCTGAAGTTGGTGCACACACCACAGAAATGCTGTGAAGAACTCTTCTCTGAGTCCTCCTGTGTGATAGACAATGAATTTGCAAAATTCACCTGTTTTCTGGGTGCCTAAGAAAATAACAAATCTTCTTTTTGAGCCCTAGTTACCTCTGTACCTGCTGTACATCCACCTCAAAAGCAGGATAAATGGCTAATTTCCATTTTACCTTGTTCTGCTTTAAAGTGGTAAAAATATTCATTTTTGTTAATCTAAGGGCATTCTCCTTCTTTTGAAAAATTATAAAAGTAAACAGAAGTCGATCTTCCCGATGCATGTCTTGAGGGAGAATGGCCCTCCAAGCTGTCAGGCACAGTGGTCGGAAGTTTAAACTCAGGAGCCAAACGGGCAGGTGATACAGCATTTATGTCTCTCTGTTGTCAATTCTAGAATCGCTGCCTCATAAGAAATCAGATTGGTACGAGGACAGTGAGCACAGTGGTTCTTCACGCAGAGGCTGAAAATCTGATTCTGGATTCAGGCAAATAGGTGTCCAAAGCTCAGTCACTTCCAATATAGACAATTTTGCATGTTAAGTGGTTTCAGTCATGTCTGATTCTTTGCGACCTGTGGACTGTGGCCCACCAAGCAGGTGATACAGCATTTATGTCTCTCTGTTGTCAATTCTAGAATCGCTGCCTCATAAGAAATCAGATTGGTACGAGGACAGTGAGCACAGTGGTTCTTCACGCAGAGGCTGAAAATCTGATTCTGGATTCAGGCAAATAGGTGTCCAAAGCTCAGTCACTTCCAATATAGACAATTTTGCATGTTAAGTGGTTTCAGTCATGTCTGATTCTTTGCGACTCTGTGGACTGTGGCCTGCCAGGCTCCTCTGTCCATGGGATTCTCCAGGCAAGAATACTAGAGGGGGTTGCCAAGCCCTCCTCCCAGGGATCTTCCTGACTCAGGGATCGAGCCTGAGTCTCTTATGTCTCCTACAATCACAGGCAGATTCTTTACCAATAGCACCATCTGGTAAATTAATAATTCTCAGATATCTAATCCACAAATCAAAAATATAACAGTACACATATTACAGAGCTTTATAAGAGCTGGAAAAAAATGTGATATATAGATTGCTTTGTGCCTGGCAGGTAGTGAGCACTCAGAGACTGTTAGCTTCACTCATTCTTATTGTCAAAATATAGGGACAAAATAGTCCTATTGTCACACTTGGGATGGGAGATGGAAATGGAGGTTGTGCCGTGCTCAGTCACTAAGTCGTGTCTGACCCTTTCCGACTCCATAGACTGTAGTCTGATAGGCTCCTCCATCCATGAGATTTCTCAGGCAAGAATACTGGAGTGGGTTGCCATTTCCTCCTCCAGGGGATCTTCCCGACCCAGGGATGAAACTTGAGTCTCTTGTGTCTCCTGCACTGGCAGACAGATTCTTCCCTGAGTACCTGGGAAGCCCTAGAACTTGAGGCACTCCACAAATAAAGCTACCTCTCGTTTACATTTCACAAGTGACCAACCAGGCTGGGTGCTGAAAATTCATTATTTTGCAAGGAATTTTTATACAAAAGTATTTGAGAAATGTTTTCCCTGGAAGACTGGAGAATCTCATTTCTTCTGATCGATGGTGAAATTCCTTGAGAAAATGATAAAGTCTTACATGGTGGAAGGTGACTCACTCACCTAGCTGGTGACTGGAATTGGCTATGTCATCTCCAGTACAAAGACCACAGCTTTGCTGAATTCAAAATAAAGACTAAAGCTGGTAAACGCAAATGAATGGAACAGATTGTTTAAAGTGACTTTCCCTTATCTGTACAACACATGCATACGATAATACTGTTGACATTTTTGTCAAGGAAATGAGATGTGGACCCTTAGCATCACTTTAGATGGAAGTCAGGGGGAGGAGGGAAGGCAGCAGGCGTGCCAGAATCCGAGCATTTGATGATAAGACAGGCACAGTGGCTGCCTTACATGTTCTCGGCACCAAGTGAGCTTGGAAGAGACAGAATGATCCATTCAGTCCTGGAAGGAAATTGGAGGGACCACATACACCCGAGAAACTTAGCAGTGCAAAGGTGCTTGAAGATGATTTTGTTTGCCTTTCTTTCTGTACGTAGCCAAACATGAAAGGGTCTAAACCAAGATCAAAGGATCTTAGTGCTGTGTCCCCCCTTAATGATGCGGGTCCCGTTAAAGTACCAGAGTATATTTTGCCAAAGAACGCCTCTCTCGTCTGCAGGTTGACTTCCTTTTCTAAGCCATTTCTGTGGCTACTGTTTCATCTTCTGTGCCCAGTTGCTCTTGGTGTGAGTTCCAAGTGTGCTTTATGTAAGACAGGTTCAAATAAAGGTCCTCCATGCTGTTAATTCACTAAAGCATCAAACTCAGCGTACTGAGAGAAGAAGATGAAATTCTTGCAGTGGCCAGCCACTTGTCGTTCTTGGACGACAACGCGCTGAGTCTGAGCAGGAAGGAGAAATGAAAATAAATCCATAGCCAGGCACATACGGTGACACTGGAAAAGGGCAAGGACAATTTCCAAAGCAACCAGTGAGAAAAGTCAGATCATCTGGAAAGAATGAACAGCTAGGTTGACAACAGACTTCTTGTCTCCCACACCAAAAGCTAGACGACAACAGAATATCCTCAAAGCACTGAGGGAACATAAATCTCAACCTAATTCTGCTGCTGCTGCTAAGTCACTTCAGTTGTGTCTGACTCAGTGCGACCCCGTAGACGGCAGCCCACCAGGCTCCTCCATCCATGGGATTTTCCAGGCAAGAGTACTGGAGTGGGGTGCTGCTGCCTTCTCCTCAACCTAGTTCTAGGCATAGCCAAATGCTGATTTAAGAGTGAAGAAAGAGAGGTCAGGCAAGCAATGTTCGTGAGAGGTATCGCTTAGGGACTCCTGCTAAAAGAGCTATCTGAGGGTATACACATGGGTGAAGGATGCTGGAATTGAAGATGTATAGGGATGTAGAAAACAATACTAGGCAAAAAGATTTATTTTGTATATAGATTTATAGCAAACAATAATTATCATAAGGATGTATTTGAATGGGTTTAGAAATAAGAGGATACTAAAATGTTAGACCACAGTGTCATGAAAGAAAGAATTAGATATTCTATAGTTCTTGTAATATTCAGAAGAATAGTCATGTTGACTAGATTTTGTTAAATGAAATATGCATTTTAAATGTGAATAAACCATCAAAGAAGGGATAATTAAAAAATAAAGAAAACCCAATGAATAC
>SJYC01073669.1:0-12683 GCA_006408675.1 Madoqua kirkii
ATAGACAAATTAATTCTATATCTATTTACTAGAAATGAATGTATGGAGAGAAAAATTTAAAATATAATGCCATTTATAATCCCTCAGAAAAATGAAATACTTAGGTGTAAAACTAATAAAACATGAACAGGACTTGTATGCTAAAGGCTACATAACACTGAAAAAATAAATCAAAGGAAATTTAAATAAATGGAGAGACATACTGTGTTCATGGACTGGAAGACTCAACAAAGTAATGGTATCAGTTATCCACATATTGATATGTACATTTATTGTAACTTTTATCAAAATCCAAGCAAGATATTTTGGGTAGATATAGACAAGATTATTCTGAAATGTATATGGAAAAGGGACTAGAATAACTGAAACAATTTTTTAAAGGGTAATAAATTGCTAATAATCATTCTACCCAATTTCAGGACTTATTCCATAGATATATTAATCAAAATGTTGTGGTGTTGGCACATAGATCAATGGAAATAGAGAAACAGACACATAAATAAATGGAACAGAGTAGAGGATTCAGATATTGACCCACACAAATATGTTCAATGATGTTTGATAAACATGTAAAACCAGTTAAAAGAGGGAAGTACAGCCTTTTAAAAAACGGCATTGGAACAGTTGGGCACCTGAAGACAGAGAACAGCAAAAACAAAAACTAAAAAAAAGAACCCCTTGACCTAAATTTCATGCTTTCTAAAAATTAAATTACAATGGTTAAAGGATTTACATGTACAATCATAACAGCTTTAGAAAAATAAAAGAGAAAAGAAATCTGCAGGATGTAGGGCAGGCAGACAGTTCTTAGACTTAAGATCAACGGTAAAACTACTAAAAGAAAAAAAATCGCTAAGTAGGACTTCATCAAAATTAGAAAAAGTATTTTCTGCCAAAGACACTGCTAAGGAATGAAAAGACAAGCTACACAGTGGGAGAAAATATTTGCAAATCACATATCAGATAAAGGACTATTTTCTAGAATGTATAAAGAAATTTTAAATTTCAACAACAAATAAACCAACTGGACAACTTCGAAGACATAAAGAGCGCTTCATCCAAAAAGATACACATATAGCAAATAAGCACATCGACATATGTCAGAATCATTAATCATAAGGAAAATGCAAATTGAAAACCTAATAAAATATCACTACACACCTATCAGAGTGGCTAAAGTAAAAGATGGTGTGTATCTGTTAATCCCAAACTCCTGACTCATTCCTCCACTCTGTTATAGATAACAAAGGTCCTACTCTATAGCACAACGAATTATATTCAATATAGTTTAACAACCAATGGTGTAAAAGAATGTATAATGAAAAAGAAAAAAGTATGTAAGGAATCACTTTGCTGTACACTTGAGACGAATACAACATTGTAAATTACTATACTTTAGTAGAAAATTAAGAATAGAATAAAATAAAACAGAAAAAATATAGTGACAACACCAAATGGTGATGAGGAGGTGGAGAAACTGGATCCCTTAAATGTCGCTTAAATGCCCCATTTAAACGGGAATGTAAAGCAGTACAGCCACCCTCGAAAACAGTTTGGCAGTGTCTTAGAAATGAAACCTCCAACCACATGGCCCAGCAAGCACATGCCTGGGCGATTTAGCCCAGAGAAAAGAGACTTAGGTTCACCTACAAATCTGTACACAAGTGTTGATAGCAGTTTTACTCATAGTAGCTAAAAACTGGAAATTACCCAGAGATCCTGCAGTGAGTGAATCATTAAACTTCAGTTTGTATAAACTAGAGCTTCCTCTGTGGCTCAGCTGGCAAAGAATCAGCCTGCAATGCGGGATACCTGGGTTCAATCCCTGGGTTGGGAAGATCCCTTGGAGAAGGAAAATGATACCTACTCCAGTATTCTTGCCTGGAGAATCCCATAGACTATACAGTCAAAGAGTCAGACACGACTGAGCGCTTTCACCTCACTTCATGTATATTCTATGTAATACTGCTCAGTGAAACAAACAAAAAAAAGAACTAACTTTTGGTACAAACAGCAACCTGGGTGCATCTCTAAGGAATTATGCAGAGTGAGTTGGAGGAGTTCCTTTTGTATTTTGGATATTAACCACTTATCACCCTTGGGGTGATAGGAATTTTCCGTATCTCGACTGAACCCATGTCAATATCTGAGTGGTGATGCTGGCCTATAGCTTTACAAAATGTCAGCATTGCGTGAAACTGGGCGAAGGGTTCTTGGTTTCTGTCTTCGTTATCTCTTACTCCTGCGTGATGTAAACCTGCAAGTATCTTAAAATGAAAAGCTAATAAAACACACAGACAACTTCCACATATGTTCTGTTTATAAGGGACGTACATAAAGAGAGTGATACAGAAACATTGAGAATAAAGAGGCTTTTAAAAAATCAGTAAAAAGCACAATACAAGGGAAAGCTGGAACAGCAAAATTAATATCAGAAAAAAAAACAGACTTTGAGGTAAAAAATGCATTAGGGAAAAATAATTCTATCAGATAATGTTTAAAATGACAATGAGTCTTTAGGAAGATATAACAATCTTAAACCTGGATATATACCTAGCAATGCATTTTCAAATTATAGAAAAGAATGTATACACTATACTTTTGTTATCTACTCATCAATCAGTGGTCATTTTAGGTTCTCTCCATGGCTTAGAAACTGTTCATTGTGCTGCAATGAACATGAAATGCAGGTACCTTTTTGAGATAGCAGTTTCATTTACATTTATTCATTTATTTATTTTTAATTGGAGGATAGTTGCATTACAATATTGAGTTGGTTTCTGCCATGTATCAATATGAGTCATCAATAGGAATATGTATGTCCCCTTAAGAGGTGCTAGGTGGTATCTCATTGTGATTTTGATTCACATTCCCTTGATGACTGGTGATGTGATACACTGTCTCATGTGTCTGCAGGCCATTTGTACGTCATTTTTGGAGAAGTGTCTGTTCAATCCTCTGCCCATTTTTTAATCAGATGATAATCATTGTTCTTGAGTCACTCAGTCATGTGTGACTCTTTGCAACTCCATGGACTGCAGCACACCAGGCTTCCTCGTCCTTCACCATCTCCCGGAGCTTGCTCAAACTCATGTCCATTGAGTCAGTGATGCCCTCCAACCATCTCATCTTCTGTCGTCACCTTCTCTTCCTGCCTTCAATCTTTCCCAGCATCAGAGTCTTTTCTAATGAGTCAGTTCCTCACATCTGGTGGTGAAAGTGTTGAAGCTTCAGCTTCGGCATCAGTCTTTCCAATGAATATTCAGGACTGATATCTTTCAGGATGGACTGGTTGGATCTCCTTGTAATCCAAGGGACTCTAAAATTTCTCCAACACCACAGTTCAAAAGCATCCATTCTTTGGCACTCAGCCTTCCTTATGGTCCAACTCTCACATCCATACCTGACTACTGGGAAAAAACCATAGCTTTGATTAGATGGACCTTTGATGATGGTGAAGATGATTTCTGCTGTTGAGCTGCATGAGTTACTTTTATATTTTGAATATTAACCCCTTTACAGATATATGTTTTGCAAGCTTTTTCTTTCATTCTTAAGTCATAGCACAACATTTTGATGAGAAAGATTCAACCATACCTGCTTGCTTAATTGTTAATGTCCCTGTGAATTACTGATCCTATCCATGGTACTGAGCTGCCATGATGGTCTATTTCAGAGGCTCCTGAATGCTTCCCTGTAGGTTAGAGGTAGTTTACAAGGTCATTTTCACCAGTCTGCAGCAAATGAGAAAAATCAGAGAGCGAGATGCAGTACGACTTCATGGGTGGTAACTCTTTGTTTCTAACAAATGCCCTTTTCATTCCTGTACCCTTAAAAATGTCCTCTCTCCTACAAAATGATGCTGTTAGTGTTTTTATGTTTATTGTTGTTTTTCAAATTTTTAATGGATAAAATTCCAAGTGTATAAAAGTATACTTAAAAAGTTGCAGATTGCACATGCAATCAGAATGCAAAAAAGCCCCGCTGTTAGAACCTGAATGAATTCTAACTCTTGGTTTTACTTATCTTCCTCGCTACACAGATCAGAGTCTGTGACATTGGGTGTTTTTTTGTGTCATATACCATGGCAATTTGTTTCAAATGCTTTTACAAACGTGGTCTTCTTTCGAATAACCTTGAGACTGGTAATTTTACTACACCCATTTAACAGAAACTGTGTCTCAGACATTTGGGGGGAACTGTTGCTGTCTCAGATTTTTCATATTTATCATTCAACAACATGTTCATGCCACTTTTTCAAGCAAATTTATCCTCCCCTTCCATTATCTAAGACATATTTGAATTGGATTTTTTTAATGAATTGATGCTCTCCAAATCTTTGGGTCAGAGGTCCCACAAAAGTACACCTAGGTTAGAAATGGTAACATGATTTATTTGGTATATGTGTGTGGGGGGGCGTAGTTTCAAGGTCTCTGCATTAAGATCCCGTCAATATGCCCCCTTAAATTATATGCTTAAGAAAAGAAGATTGCTTTAATAAAAATAGATCCTACACGGCATGTTATTCTTCATAATTGGACGAGATCACAAAGAGCATACACTTACAAGATAATCTGAAAATGAATGGCCAAATAATATAGTAATCACCAAATCCTTATTACTTGAAGCCTATACGCGCCAGGAGGCCCTTTCTCCCTTGATGATCAAGCCTGACCCCTATTAATTTTAATAGGAGTTAAGTAGTCACATCAAGGGAGGAATCAGTGAGTACTCTCAGCAAACCAGCCCCGAAGATTAAGACCTCCACTTTTGGCTTTCTGCTGAAAATGTGACACATTGCTTGATGCTTATCTGCTTTTAATTGTGTGTTGTGCGTGTATGTTTTTCTCCCTTCTTTTTGCAGAGGAGGCAATTTGCAAGTCGTTGCTCTATGCTTCCCTACAAGGAAGAGATAAATTATATGAGAGGCTGTGGTGTTTGGCCTGTTTGATACCCTTTGCTGATAAATTGAAGTGAACCTTTATAATTAATACCCATCTTTTCTGGTTGACTCCATTGCACTAAAGCTTGAGGATATCTGACTGTAATGAAAAATGATTGTTGTGATGCACTCTGCCTTTTCCCTCTTTTTATCTCTATCGTCAAAAATATGCACAGAACAAATCTACTGGAGTTTCTGTTGGACAGCGTCAGAAAGATCTCTCGTTTTTATTAAGCAGCGTCTTCAAAGATTCAGCAGAGACAGACTTGCTTCTGTGAGCTTTTTAACATGTAAGTGACATTTCCCTGCGTTTAAATATGGCTTTGTTAGGCTGTGCTTGCAATCAGAATGCAAAAAAAGCCCCACTGTTAGAACCTAAAACCAAAGAGAAATAGATCCTCCTTTAGTTTCACTCTTGAAATAGAAGTCAAGGGAAAGCCAGAATCAGAGAAATCAAATTAGATTTAAAATTCCTGTGAGCTCTCAGAATGCGAGATCAGGATAAACATTCCATCCTGAACAACTAAACCAAACAAAGCAAGATACCATTTAATAAGATTTTGTGATAGATAAGTGAGACTGTGTATTTGTGGTGGACTTACAGTTTAAGAAGTATTTAGAAAATCAGCTTACCAGCTCCCTGACTTCTCATTTAGAGGGGATGAGAATAATTCAGGCCATTTTGCAGATGAGGAAATTGGTTCAGTAAGTAGGCATGACCTCTCAAGGCAGACCCTCTCAAGGGTCAAAATATAGGTCTTCTCACAGCTGTTGCCACTTAATAGCAGGCTCCCCAACATTTTAGGTTGATTTACAAGACATAGGGAAAAGACAAAATGAGGAAACAGACAAAAGAGAGAAGAGATGAAGTCTACATCATGCTGTTTGTGAGCCATTCCCAGTGTCTTCCATCTTTCATTTTTTAAAAAACCAACCAGCCCACTAGGCTGAATTTTTTAATTTAATTTTTAAGTTAAATAAAAATTAAAACTAACTGGTTTTTGTTTAATTTGTTCATTGCTACTGCTAAGTCGCTTCAGTTGTGTCCAACTCTGTGCGACCCCATAGACGGCAGCCCACCAGGCTCTGCCGTTCCTGGGATTCTCCAGGCAAAAACACTGGAGTGGATTGCCATTTCATTCTCCAATGCATGAAAGTGAAAAGTGAAAGTGAAGTTGCTCAGTGTCTAACTCAGCGACGCCATGGACTGCAGCCTACCAGGCTCCTCTGTCCGTGGGATTTTCCAGGCAAGAGTATCGGAGTGGGTTGCGATTACTTATTTATTTATTGAACCACGGTTGCCTTACAGTATTATATTAGTTTCAGGTATACAGTATCAGCTCAGTTCAGTCGTTCAGTCATGTCTGATTTTTGCAACCCCATGGACTGTAGCACACAAAGCTTCTCTGTCCATTACCAACTCTCAGAGCTTACTCAAACTGACATCCATCAAGCTGGTGATGCCATCCAACTATCTCATGAACTATAGCCTGACAGGCTTCTCTGTACATGGAATTCTCCAGGCCAGAATACTGGAGTGGGTAGCCATTCCCTTCTTCAAGGGATCTTCCCAGCCTAGGGATCAAATCAGGTCTCCAGCATTACAGGGGCGATTCTTTACCATCTGAGCCACCAGCGAATTTCTTAGTTCCTTATCCTTTTCCTGCCCCTCCATCCTTCCCTCTCCTAACTGGTAATCACTAGTTTGTTTTCTGTATCTGTGACTCTGTTTTTATTTTGCTACACTCATTCATTTTATTTTTTAGATTCTACATGTAAATGATAACAAATAGTATTTGTCTTTCTCTGTCTGACTTATTTTAGACCCTAAGCATAATATTCTCCAAGACCATCCATGTTACTGCAAGTGGCAATTTATCATTTGTTTTTAGAGCTGAGTAATATTCCAGGGGCTTCCCTGGTGGCTCAGAGGTTAAAACGTCTGCCTGGAATGTGGGAGACCCAGATTTGATCCCTTGAGCTTCTTTGGGATTCCACTGGGCTTCGCTGCGTATTGGGTCTGCTCAAGTGGTACTAGTGGTAATGAATCTGCCTACCAATGCAGGAGGCACAAGAGACACAGGCTTGATCCCTGGGTTGGAGCAGGAAATGGTAACCCACTCCAGTATTTTTGCCTGGGGAATCCCATGGGTAGAGGAGTTAGGCCCTAGAGTCCATGGGGTTCAAAGAGTCGAACACGAAAGAACAAGCGCACACACACACACACACACACACACACACACACACACACATCTTTACTCATTCATCTGCTGATGGATACTTGGGCTGTGTCCACATCTTGGCTATTGTAAATAATGATGCTAGGAACATTGGGGTGCTTATCTCTTCTAGAATTTTTGTTTCTTCCATACTTGTTTTGGAATTGCTGGATCATATGGTAGTTTCATTTTCAATTTTTCGAGGAACCTCTATGCTGTTTTCCATAGCATGAGTATACGTCTACATTTCCTCCAACAGGGTAGAGTGTTCCTTTTTCTCCACATCCTTTCCGATATTTATTATTTGTAGACTTTTTGATGATGGCCATTTAGACTGGTGTGCTTTTGTACCTTGTAGGTTTGATTTGCATTTCTCTAACAATTAACAATATTGAGCATCTTTTCATGTATCTATTGGCCAACTGTATGTCTTCTTTGGAAATATGTCTATTCGTGTCCTTGCCCATTTTTTTGATTAGGTGTTTAATTTTCTTACAGTGAGTTGTATACATTTTGTATATTAAGCTCTTATCAGTTACATCATATGCAAATATTTTCTCCCATTCTGTAGTTTGTCTTTTTGTTTTGTTTATGGTTCCCTTTTCTGTGCACAATATTTTAAGTTTAATTATATCTCATTTATTGTTGCATTTATATCTTCTGCCTTCAGAGACAGATCCTCAAAATATTGCTATGTTTTATGCTAAAGAGTCTCCTGCCTATATTCTCTTCTAGGAGTTTAATGGTTTAAGCTCTTATATTTAGGTCTTTAATCCATTCTGAGTTTATTTTTGCATATGATAAGAGGAAATGTTTTAATCTCATTCTTTAACATGTAGTTGTCCAGTTTCTCAGCATCACTTCTTGAGAAAACTGTCTTTTCTCAGCTGTGTATTCTTGCCTCATTTGTTGTAGATTAATGGACCATAAATAGGTGGACTTATTTCTGGGCTCTCCATTTGTACCACTGATCTATGTGTCTTTTTTTTTTTTTTTGGCCAGTATCATGCTGTTTTGATTACTGTAAGCTTTGTAGTATAGTCAGAAGTCTACAAGGGTGTTTTAGTTTTTGCTTATTTCCTCAGGATTGCTTCCCACTGACTTCCTGAGGGCAATCCCTCCACTGAAAGTGAAAGCAAAAGTCGTTCAGTTATGTCTGACTCTTTGCGACCCCATAGACTGTACTGTCCATGGAATTCTCTAGGCCAGAATACTGGAGTGGGAAGCCATTTCTTTCTCCACAGGATCTTCCCAACCCAGGTCTCTGGCATTGCAGGAGGATTCTTTACCAGCTGAGTCACAAAGGAAGGCCATGGATATTCACCATGTCTGTTCCTATGTCTACACTGCTAATCCAGGGTCTGACTCCTTTTCATACTCAACAGCCCTCACTACCAACACAGTACTATTCCCCTGCTCATTAAGAAGGAACAGAGTGAATTCTCAGGGCCTGGGGGGACAGCTTTTTGGAGGGACCTCGGCATCTTGAGAGTCACAATTGCAGTGTTGAGATGTTTCAGCTTTTGCAAGGCAGCAGAGTTTCTGGAGGGACCACAGACAGACTCCATAATACATGTGTCTAAAAACCCCAAACTAGTGTTCCTAGATGTAGACCATTATTTTTAAGTGCCCGCTGTTTAGGAGTTCTGTGGGGAAATCAAACTAAGTCAAACTGAGAGTTTACATTTTAAAATGCCTTCCATGAATCAAGTAAGCTCATGAAATGCTGCCAATTCCACAACATGAAACCAGCTATCAAGTCACCCACCCACGCAACCTTCGTTGGTCTAATACTGAGTACCTGCTTTATGTAAATATCTTGCCTACTGATTTTGGGGGCTTACTTTTGGAGGTTCCTTATGGATGGAGATAAGAAATGGCAAACGTGTTTGAAAAGCACTTTCAGCTGTTGATAATTTCTATAGGGAAATGTAAAGCAGGGTAAGGAAAGAGACAGTGAGCAGAGGATCAGCAAAGATGTCACTGAGGGGGAGCCTCTGAGCAGTGACGTTATCAGAAAGAGTGAACTATGTGAGGGACTGGGAAAGGAACATTCCAGGAGCAGGGCATGAGAAAGTAAGAGAATTTTAAGGGTACAGGGAACATGCCCATGAAACAGCAAGATGACCAACAAGAAAGCTCTCTGTGACCTCTGAGCTGGAGGGCATGTGCTCATGAGTGTTGTTGTTCAGTTGCTACATCATGTCCAACTCTTGGCAACCCATGAACTGCAGCACATCAGTCTCCTCTGTCCTCCACCGTCTCCCGGAATTTACTCAAATTCATGTTCGTCAAGTCTCTAATGATAGCTAACCATCTCATCTTTGGTTGCCCCCCTTCTCCTTTCCCAGCATCAGGCTCTTTTCCAGTGAGTCATCTCTTCAGATCAGGAAGCCAAAGTACTGGAGCTTTAGCATCATCAACAGCACTTCCAATGAATATTCAGGATTGACTTCCCCTAGGTTTGACTGGTGTGATCTTCTTGCGGTCCAAGGGATTCTCAAGAGTCTTCTCCAGCACCACATTCAAAAGCATCAGTTCTTTGGCGTTCGGTTTTCTTTATGGTCCAACTGTCACGTCTGCACATGACTACTGGAAAACATCCTCAACTGCCACTGACCAGCCTCAGGATTTGGAAAAACTGCTTCTTCTTATATTGTTTCCCAGTCTTGGATATAAGGGGATGAACTGAAAAAATTCTAGGTCACTTTGACCAAAATTTCTGATTCCAGGTGAGGATGACCCTAACAACTTGATAATCCTTCTGTTTTGTTTTTTTTTTTCCATTTTTCCTAACCCTATTTTCTATTCATATTAGAAAACTATGGTGAGTCCCCTTTGGATCCCAATCTTGGTCTCCAATGGTGTTTATGGAGAGTCCAAATGTAAATAATGGAGAGACACATTGAGTATTCTTGATGAAATATCCTTAGCACAGATAGAAAATTATTCTTCAGAATAAGACCAGAATGTCATGCGATGACAGGGAAACATCATAAAAAGTCTCTTAATGTAATAAATGGATAGTGATTATTCTGAAAAAGACAGTTCATGTGGTGGGAAAGTTCCTCTGCCAATTTCCTGTCCACGTTCAGTCGAGAGAGCTCTGAATCCTAACTACTAGACCATCAGAGACGTATTTAATTTAGACACCATATTGGAAAGAAAGATTAATATTAACTCTTCAAGCCAGAATGTTTGGGAGAGGATACCTGTATTCTTGTTTTATAAATATATAGAGGATATGGGTATAAAAGAGCATAATTCAAGCACTGTTTCACACACACACACACACACAACTTCTACTTCTTTTGAAAAGAAAAACAAAATAAATTTGTAAGTTATTCAGTAATACATTATTGTATCTATTAAGTCTATTAATTAAAATATTGTTTTTTTAAAAAGTTGAAATGTAGGTGATTTCCAATGTTGTGTTAGTTTTAGGCATACAGAAAATGATTCAGATATATATGTATATATATATATTCTTTTTAAGATTCTTTTCCATTATAGATTATTATAAGATATTGAATACAGTTCCCTTTGCTATACAACAGATCATTATTTGTTTTATATATAGTTGTGTGTATCTGTTAATTCCAAACTTCTAATTTATGCCTCCTTCCCCTGTTCCCCTTTGCTGTGTGTGAGCTCAGTTGCTTCAGTCATCTCTGACTCATTGCAGTGCTATGGATGGTAGCCCACTGGGTTCCTCCATCCACAGGATTCTCCAGGCAAGAATACTGGAGTGGGTTGCCATGCTCTCCTCCAGGGGATCTTTCTTGATAGCCATAGATTTGTGTTCTATGTCTGTGAGCTTATTATGTCTTGCAAATAAGTTCATTTGTGTTATTTTTTTTAGATTCCACATAGAAGTGATATAATATGACATTTGTCTTTCTCTTTCTGACTTATTTCACATAGTATGCGTGCTGCGATTCATGGGGTCGCAGAGTCGGACACGACTGAGCGACTGAACTGAACTGATGATATTCTGTAGATCCATCCATGTTGCTGCAATTGACATTATTTCATTCTTTTTTACAGCTGAGTTTTATTCCATTTTATATATATGCCACATCTTTATCTTCATCTGTTGATGAACATTTAGGTTGCTTTCATGTCTTGGCTGTTGTAAACAGTGCTGCGATGAACATAGGGGTACAGATGTCTTTTTGAATAAGAGTTGTCATCTTTTCCGTATATATGCCCAGGAGTGTGATTGCTGGATCCTATGGGGTCTCTATTTTCAGCACTTTAAGGAACCTCCATGCTGTTTTCCATAGTGGCTGCATCAGTTTACATTACTGCCAACCATTTAGGCGGGTTCCTTTTCTTCACATCCTCTCCAGAATTTATTATTTGTAGAGTTTTTGATGAAGGCTATTGTGACAAATATGAGGTGATACCTCTTTATAGTTGTGACTTGCATTTCTCTAACAATTAGCTATGTTGAACATTTCTCCAAAGAACTCGTACAGATGGCCATCAGGCACATAAAAAATATTACTTAAAAAAATGTTTTGGAGATTTGTCCTAAAACTGTCAGTTGCAAGAATGCTTACAATTTGGAACATTTGTTAGTAGCTGAGTTTGCGGTAATAAAAGGGCTTCTGTTGAAAGACCATTGATCTTGTGGTTAGAAGACAAAATTCGGGCTGCAGCTCTTCATTTACTAGCTGTGCGACCTTAGTCGAGTTACTAGGCTAGTCTGAACTTTGACTTAAGAGTATGAATTAGGGGCATGACACCTGTCCAATTTACTTCATAGAGTGAGAAGTGAATGAAAACACATGTAAGTAAAATTGCTCTGTTAACAGCAAAACACTGGCAAATATGAAGAAGAATTTAAAAAGGAAGGAAAAAAAGGATTAAAAAAAAATAGAAGAGGAGGAAGGAGGGGTGTTGATGGAAAGAACTTACTTTCACACATTTTAATCCCAGTTAGAACATGATCAGACATAGAGGATTTTAGCAGCAGTGGGTAGGACCCCAAGCCCACATTCTTTCTCCAATATGTTCCATACAATTCCCACAGCTTCTCATGCCCCTTGGATCTATTTATTGTCCCTTTGTCTCTAGTTTTAAGGGATAAATAATCCTCAGAAGGAAGCATATTTTATTGACATTAGTCATAATGGCCAGATTTCTTCCATGGTTTACCATTAATCCCCTTGACTAAAAAGATTTTGCTTTTTCTGATCCTTCTTAAAGTCATGAGATTCACTCTAGCTCACTTCAATGCAGAAGAGATATTGAAAATCTCCAATTCAACAAGACACATGTTCCCCTATGTTCAGGGCAGCATTCTTTACAATAGGCATGGAGGCAATCTAAATGCATATGTAGGATGGAATATTACTCTGCCATCAAAAAAAGAATGAATTGATGTCATTTGCAGCAACATGGATGAACCTAGACATTATCACACAAAGTGAAGTAAGTTAGAGAGAGAAAGACAAATATCATATGAAATCATTTACATGTGAATCCCAAAATGTGATACAAATCAACATATCTAT
>SJYC01073670.1:0-144330 GCA_006408675.1 Madoqua kirkii
TTTCCATTATAGATTATTATAAGATATTGAATACAGTTCCCTTTGCTATACAACAGATCATTATTTGTTTTATATATAGTTGTGTGTATCTGTTAATTCCAAACTTCTAATTTATGCCTCCTTCCCCTGTTCCCCTTTGCTGTGTGTGAGCTCAGTTGCTTCAGTCATCTCTGACTCATTGCAGTGCTATGGATGGTAGCCCACTGGGTTCCTCCATCCACAGGATTCTCCAGGCAAGAATACTGGAGTGGGTTGCCATGCTCTCCTCCAGGGGATCTTTCTTGATAGCCATAGATTTGTGTTCTATGTCTGTGAGCTTATTATGTCTTGCAAATAAGTTCATTTGTGTTATTTTTTTTAGATTCCACATAGAAGTGATATAATATGACATTTGTCTTTCTCTTTCTGACTTATTTCACATAGTATGCGTGCTGCGATTCATGGGGTCGCAGAGTCGGACACGACTGAGCGACTGAACTGAACTGATGATATTCTGTAGATCCATCCATGTTGCTGCAATTGACATTATTTCATTCTTTTTTACAGCTGAGTTTTATTCCATTTTATATATATGCCACATCTTTATCTTCATCTGTTGATGAACATTTAGGTTGCTTTCATGTCTTGGCTGTTGTAAACAGTGCTGCGATGAACATAGGGGTACAGATGTCTTTTTGAATAAGAGTTGTCATCTTTTCCGTATATATGCCCAGGAGTGTGATTGCTGGATCCTATGGGGTCTCTATTTTCAGCACTTTAAGGAACCTCCATGCTGTTTTCCATAGTGGCTGCATCAGTTTACATTACTGCCAACCATTTAGGCGGGTTCCTTTTCTTCACATCCTCTCCAGAATTTATTATTTGTAGAGTTTTTGATGAAGGCTATTGTGACAAATATGAGGTGATACCTCTTTATAGTTGTGACTTGCATTTCTCTAACAATTAGCTATGTTGAACATTTCTCCAAAGAACTCGTACAGATGGCCATCAGGCACATAAAAAATATTACTTAAAAAAATGTTTTGGAGATTTGTCCTAAAACTGTCAGTTGCAAGAATGCTTACAATTTGGAACATTTGTTAGTAGCTGAGTTTGCGGTAATAAAAGGGCTTCTGTTGAAAGACCATTGATCTTGTGGTTAGAAGACAAAATTCGGGCTGCAGCTCTTCATTTACTAGCTGTGCGACCTTAGTCGAGTTACTAGGCTAGTCTGAACTTTGACTTAAGAGTATGAATTAGGGGCATGACACCTGTCCAATTTACTTCATGAGTGAGAAGTGAATGAAAACACATGTAAGTAAAATTGCTCTGTTAACAGCAAAACACTGGCAAATATGAAGAAGAATTTAAAAAGGAAGGAAAAAAAGGATTAAAAAAAAATAGAAGAGGAGGAAGGAGGGGTGTTGATGGAAAGAACTTACTTTCACACATTTTAATCCCAGTTAGAACATGATCAGACATAGAGGATTTTAGCAGCAGTGGGTAGGACCCCAAGCCCACATTCTTTCTCCAATATGTTCCATACAATTCCCACAGCTTCTCATGCCCCTTGGATCTATTTATTGTCCCTTTGTCTCTAGTTTTAAGGGATAAATAATCCTCAGAAGGAAGCATATTTTATTGACATTAGTCATAATGGCCAGATTTCTTCCATGGTTTACCATTAATCCCCTTGACTAAAAAGATTTTGCTTTTTCTGATCCTTCTTAAAGTCATGAGATTCACTCTAGCTCACTTCAATGCAGAAGAGATATTGAAAATCTCCAATTCAACAAGACACATGTTCCCCTATGTTCAGGGCAGCATTCTTTACAATAGGCATGGAGGCAATCTAAATGCATATGTAGGATGGAATATTACTCTGCCATCAAAAAAAGAATGAAATGATGTCATTTGCAGCAACATGGATGAACCTAGACATTATCACACAAAGTGAAGTAAGTTAGAGAGAGAAAGACAAATATCATATGAAATCATTTACATGTGAATCCCAAAATGTGATACAAATCAACATATCTATGAAACAGAAATAGATATAGGGATGGCAGTTTGGGGTTAGCAGAGGCAAACAATTATATAGAGAATGGATAAACAAATAACAAAGTCCTACTATGTAGCACAGGGAATTAGATTCAATATATGAATATATATATACATATACATATATGTTGTTCAGTCATGAAGTCATGTCTGACGCTTTTTATAGCCATGGACAGCAGCACACCAGGGTCCCCTGTCCTTCACTATCTCCCAGAATTTGCTCAAATTCATGTCCATTGAGTCAGTGATGCTATCTAGCCATTTCATCTTCTCCTACCTTCTTCTCCTTCGAAATGCATCAGGTTCTTTTTGAATAAGTAGGCTCAAGTGTAACTGAATCAACTTGCTATACTGATGAAGTGAAATCAGTCCCAAAGTAGTCAGGACCTGATTCACAATTATAGCAGTCATTGTCATCAAGAAGAGCCAGTGCAAGAAACATCTGGAGCAAGGCAAACACTGGGCTGTGAAGCTGTGAATAACCAAGAAATTCCATGTGCAGGACCAAGAATGAAGAACCAGACCCAAAGGGACATGATGAAGGAAATGAGGATGTGTGCTTGTGAGTTGTGATTTGGGCTGCACATAAATTTGGTTCCTCTTGGAGATTCCAAGTGCTCCCTAAGCCCAGAATCAGTATTTGCCTCTAAGGATGAAAATCATCACATCCACAACACAATGGGTGGGTTAAACCATCTGTGGGCACAAACCCAGCAAACCATAAATTTTCACTGGAGCTTGGATACCGCTCAACCCAGATCAAAGCTTCAGCAATAGTATCTAGGAGTCACGGTTGGAATAAACTTATCCTTTAGGAAGTGGGTGCCTGCTGGTTTTGTTATGTTTGTTGTTTAGTTGCTAAGTCAGTCATGACACTTTTGCGACCCTATTGACTAGCCCGCCAGGCTCCTCTGTCCATGGTATTTCCCAGAAAAGAGGTATCAGGCTGTCCCAGCCGGATGTCAGAGCCACCCTGTCTGGACCCAGTGGCCGTTCTTTTTCACGGAGCTTTGAGCCTCAGTAATTTTCTTGGTGGTCTTCCCTGGTGGCTCAGATGGTAAAGAATCTGCCTGCAGTGCGGGAAACCTGGATTCGATCCCTGGGTCAGAAAGATCTTCTGGAGGAGGAAATGGCAACCCATTCCATGAGGAAATATTTTGGTCAGCTTGGGCATTTTGTCACTGGCAGGTCAATTTCTTATCTAAAGCGAGTTGATGAACATTTTGGTAGTAATATGTCTGTCTTTTTCAGCTGGGTTATTGTGAGTCCAGGCATGAAGAGTTTCTTGCAACCTGATCTAGTTGCTTACTGTGCCAAGGTGAATGGCGGTTTCTGGTTCTGGACCATGATGCAGTCAGGGTTAGCTTCTGTTAGAAATGTCTTTCTGTAACTATGTGCTCTGCTCTCAAACGACAGCACACCACAGTCCTGATTGCTAGGGCTGGTTCAGGCCTGTGTGAATTCCTTATGGCCAGATCAAGGACATGTATGTTTAAGCTAAACCTTTTTCATAGGAAGCACTCAGCAGTGAATGAATGAATGAAAGGAAGTTTGCTCACTTCAGGCTATCAGGGTTCCAATCCTGACGGCCTATTTTTTATGTGTGAAATATTTTCTCTAGAGCTTCATTCCCACCAAAATAAACATTGGTACAAGAAAGAGTTTATATAAACGTTTTGCTGTGCTCAAGCCACCCGGCCATTTATTAATGACACTTCCAAGCTCCATTCTTGTGCTCAAACTGGCGAGGGGGAGTTCTGTGCTCACAGAAGAATGTAATTCAAGAACCAATAAAAGTTGATTACATACATATGAAACGTATGGACTAGGGGTAGGAGTCCTGGACAGATTACAAAGCGGGCGTCATGCTTCATCTTCCGCATGGGGTTTTATGGGAGGCCCGCATGAAGCCACAGACTTCTACATCGTCCCTTTCACTAAACCTCATGTAAACAGAATCATGTTCTCATTCAAAAATACATCTGCAAGATCACAGTTCAGAAAGAACTCCAGGTTTTCTATCAACTTTAGCTCTGACTGGAGAATCTTATGAGAAACTCAGTATGATGATGTTAATTAATTAGGAGGTACAAGAGGTCATCTTTAACTATGAACAATTAAAATAAAATAGACTATTAGTTCCCTGATTGGAGATGTGGCAGCTGGAGGTACACGATCTTATAGAAGGATGAGCCTTTTTTTTTTTTAACTTCAAATAAAGCCATATTTCCCATTCTCCCTGTCCCCAAATTGTAACATCTACTGATAAGTATTATTGAGAAGACTTTTTTTTTTTTTTTAAATAGCAAAAGAAAATGCCTGGATACTTTGCTGGTTTTCTCAGGAGCCTTGGCCACAGAAATATCCAAGCCTTGTTCCGGTCTGTGTTGAAACACGGCCACCTCTGGGTAGCCACAAGGCAGCTGTTTGCCAGCCCCACAGCACAGCTGGTTTTGAGCAGGAAATGAGGGAACCCTTCTCTGGGGAAAACTACAGGGAGTTTTTGGTGAGCAGAATGCAATTACCCTGGCTGGAAATGTGCCAGGCGAGGATGGTACATGTCTGACTGTTGCAAAGGCATCATGGGACCCTCTCCCATGTAGATTGTGCGTTAAGCAGAAGACAGAATGAGAATATAATTATGATCATCTTAATGACTATAAGGTAATTATGATGATGTTAATAACTATAATGTTTTTCAAGAAAACTTCTTTCACTTTCCAAGGTTGAGAATGCAAATCAGTGGACAGGAGGATTGAAAACAATCGATTCGCAACAAATGATCCGCCAGTGGTAGTAACTGGATCGACTCTTTCAAAATGACTGACAGGTATGTATCAATTCTCTAGTAAGTCCTGGTGACCCTTCTACTTTGCATCATAAATTCTTTCTAGAGCTTTTCTTTAGAGTTTTACAAATCCTTTTAACAGTCATTTCCTCTGTGCCCTCAAGGAAATTTAAAAGTGTTTTGAAAAGATGCATGTTTTTATTATCCCCAATTTACAGATGAGAAAACCAAGGCTTAAAGAAATAAATCATTTACAATCAGACATTACTAAGTGTAAAAGTGATTACATTTGTCCTTACCCTTTACCACTTTTCCAGAGAAACTTGAATAATACACATCATTCATCCCCCAGAAATGCTAATTTATGTTTCTCAACATATTTTTAGTGCCAGATTTTAAAATTATGTAAGATGTAGTTTTGAACTTGGAGCCATCAAAAAGTTCAATCATGACTAGTTGACTAGAAAATATATCTGATAATAAAAATTCAGTTCAAAAAATGGATTACATAATCCATTTTGCTAAACATAGCCTGCAAGAATCTAATGAGAGTCAACTCTGAAATCAATCACTCAAGAAGCTAATTGTTAAAGTTCTTGTGAAGTAGTTTCCTGATAAATGGCATTCTTTGATGGAATGTCTGGGTAAATATGGTGCATTTGTGACTGATCCTCCAGAATCTTGAGTTATTTTAAAAAGAATATTTCATTTTTATATTGATATGTGGTTGCAAAGAATGAAATGCATGGATTCGAATTCCAGCTCCACCATTCTCTGAATGACCTTGGAAATGGCCCCTCATTCTAGAGTAAGACGTCAGGAGGTAGAATAAAATTGACATAACATGCAGAGTTATGAGTGATTAAATAATATGTATGAAAATGTCTACAATGACATCGCCACACAGTATCTGCCCCAGAGCTTATCAAAATCCTTTCCAACAGCTATTTACAGTTGAGTTGTCTACCTTCAACTGAAATAAAATACAAAAATAATTTACAGGACATGCTTCTCAATACATATATTAATTTTCATAATATTCCCTTGAGATTTAAGTTGGATATTTACACTGAAGACAGAGTGGACCAAATTGTATTCGAGACTTGCAGATAGAAAAATTCATTAACAAATAGAACAGAAACAGAGAAGAAGACTGTATCACATAATCAGAGGTCCAAAGCATCTGAGTTCTAAAAAATCTAAGCTCTTTCTAGTTGATTGATTTTTTGCATTATCCATGTACTTACCTAATATTTGTTAATGCTTGTTAAATGAAAAATGATATGTTAGGTGATGAGAATATAAACATTTTAAGGCAGAGATAAGATAAAACAGTATACTTTTGATCTCAAAAAGCTCACAGAATAACTGCTAAACAGATTTGGGGATAATGTATTTTCATATAATTATATTTATGAGTAAGTGATGGCAACTTAAGATTAATCCTCTTGGAGATGTTAGGTAATTTCCTAACTAGTGTCTTGAAGCATCACTATTTCTTGGTTATAAACAGCTGGCTTAGCTGGGCAAGAATAATACCCAGCAGTAGGCCTTGATTCTCGGATGTCCTCATTGTTTTCAGTTGCTCGGTTGTGTCCAACTCTTTTGATCCCATGGACTACAGCATAGCAGGCTTGCTTCTCCTTCACCACCTCCCAGAGATTGCTCAAACTTATGTCCGTTGAGTCGATGATGCCATCTAATCATCTCCTCCTCTATTGCCCCCTTCTCCTCCTGCCTTCAATCTTTTCCAGCATCAGCATCTTTTCCAGGGTCTTTACAGCATTTCAAATCAGGTGGCCAAAGTATTGCAGCTTCAGCTTTAGCATCAGTCCCTCCAGTGAGTATTTAAGGTTGATTTCCTTTAGGATGGACTGGTTTGCTCTCCATGTTGCCCAAGGAACTCTCAAGACTCTTTCCCAGCACCACAGATGTCCTAGACCTTCAAATGTCCTAAACCTTCCTTATGGGTTGATCTCTAGCTTAGCTTGTAGAATTCCTGCACAAACCCAGGAATCTTATGTGTAAACAAGGCAATATTGTTTTCTGATATAAACATTGGGATATCAGAGCTGTTTGATATGTGTGAGAAATTAACGGAACATTCTGTTCCAAGTCTCCAATCCTATGTAAGTCCTGAGATGACTATGCAAACATGCTTGTCCCTCTTCTCGGTAATATACCACTATTGTGTGACTTTAACCAGAGGTATGGGTTAATTTTAACTCACTCCAGCATTTTTGTCTGGAGAATCCCATGGGTAGAGGAGCCTGACAGGATACAGTCCGTAGGGTCTCAGAGTTGGACACGACTGAAGCGACTTAGCACACATCCATGGGTTAATTTTACGAATCCATCATTACACTTTGTAATACAGACAGTGTTCCATATTAAGACTAGAAGGGGGAAAAAATCTTCAGGGCACTGCCAATTCTGAGCTGTCACCTCCAGCGTCTTGTCTCTTTCTCATGATGGCAGATGAAAGGAAATGAGAGGGAACAATAGAACAGGAAGGGAGGGAGCACCAAGAGAATGAAAATCACAAATTTGGAAGCTTCCTGAACACCGTGAAGCCTTTGTCCACAATTAGACATCACTATTTTCAGCATCCCCATCCCAGATCTCCTTCCAATTAAATTGGCTGCATGTGTCAACGAGTTTCTATAGAAACATGTTTCCACCTCTCAACTAAGCTGTGAGGACCTACCTATAAATGTAGGATCTAAATCTCTTCCTTTTCATGGTGCAACTTATGACCTTTAGGAAAATTAGCAATATTCATTATCCATTTTGTTGAAAACAGGAGCCGTTTCTAATTCTTGAAGCATTTTTGGAAGTTGAAGAAATATGGTCTGGCTTAATTTGCAAATGATTCTGTTCATTCTCCAGTAATAACATGTACCAAGAAGAATAAGAGGCACAGAATTTGAGTTTAGGGTGTATTCTAGGAGAGCCCATGTCTGATCTTGGTAAGTTGCTGATAGTTTTAGCTTTCCAAGGACAGGATTGGACTCCAGATATCATTTAGCAATATGACTCATCAGTCACGGTAACAACTTTGGCCCTGATGATTCAAAAATTATTATTCACCCAACACATTTTTTACAACTTTCACTTCATGAGAAAGTTTTGGTGTGCAAAAGTGATGGGCATTCACTCTTCTTTCTCACCCTATGGAAAGTTGGAGCATACGAGAGTTTTCTTTCATTTTCTTGAAGAAAGGAGAAGTCCTATGGCTTCTCGACATTTCCATACATGAGATTAATCTTCTCATCACAATAAACTCAGACAACATTGAAATGAGTAACCAGAATACCAGTACACACATAAACACACAAACAAACACACATACACACACCACTGGAGGTAATGAAGTGGTTGGGGTATTTCTCTATTTTTTTAACCCTTGAACATCTTAGGGATCAAGATTTAGCATGTGACTTTGGATTTCTGTGGTGCCCTAAGGACCAAAGAACAAGGTGAATGAGAAAGGTCTTAGAAAGAAGGAACCTCCCCCCAAAAAACCCCAGACCCCTATTGCCCCTTCCTGCCCCCATGTTGTACTGTTGAAGAATTTTTGAGCCCTCCTAAGCTGCTTCTTTAACTTATATGCAGAGTACATCATGAGAAATGCTGGACTGGAAGAAACACATGCTGGAATCAAGATTGCGGGGAGAAATACCAATAACCTCAGATATGCAGATGACACCACCCTTATGGCAGAAAGTGAAGAGGAACTAAAAAGACTCTTGATGAAAGTAAAAGAGGAGAGTGAAAAAGTTGGCTTAAAGCTCAACATTCAGAAAACGAAGATCATGGCATCTGGTCCCATCACTTCATGGGAAATAGATGGGGAACCAGTGGAAACAGTGTCAGACTTTATTTTGGGGTGCTCTAAAATCACTGCAGATAGTGACTGCAGCCATGAAATTAAAAGATGCTTACTCCTTAGAAGAAAAGCTATGACCAAATCACTTCATGGGAAATAGATGGGGAACCAGTGGAAACAGTGTCAGACTTTATTTTGGGGTGCTCTAAAATCACTGCAGATAGTGACTGCAGCCATGAAATTAAAAGATGCTTACTCCTTAGAAGAAAAGCTATGACCAACCTAGATAGTATATTCAAAAGCAGAGACATTACTTTGCCAACTAAGGTCCATCTAGTCAAGGCTATGGTTTTTCCTGTGGTCATGTATGGATGTGAGAGTTGGACTGTGAAGAAGGCTGAGCGCCAAAGAATTGATGCTTTTGAACTGTGGTGTTGGAGAAGGCTCTTGAGAGTCCGTTGCACTGCAAGGAGAGCCAACCAGTCCATTCTAAAGGAGATCAGCCCTGGGATTTCTTTGGAGGGAAGGATGCTAAAGCTGAAACTCCAGTACTTTGGCCACCTCATGTGAAGAGTTGACTCATTGGAAAAGACTCTGATGCTGAGAAAGATTGGGTGCAGGAGGAGAAGGGGACGACCGAGGATGAGATGGCTGGATGGCATCATGCACTCGATGGACGTGAGTCTGAGTGAACTCCAGGAGTTGGTGATGGACAGGGAGGCCTGGTGTGCTGCAGTTCATTGGGTCGCAAAGAGACAGACATGACTGAGCGACTGAACTGAACTGAACTGAAGCGGTATGACCTGTCTCTCCTCTTACACCATGTAAGGAAATGGAATTTGTCTTATTCTTCTCCCACCCAGTATACAAACTTTATCCAATCGCCCCCTACACCGCTCCTTGTCCCCTGGCTATAGAAACCAACCAAGGGCCCACATTGAAGCTCCGCTGTCCATGACTGTCAGGAAGTTGGCCTGTGGTACCGGCAGTGAGGCTCACCATCGCCCCCCACCCCCGCTAACTCTAATAAACTTTATTCTGCTTCCATTCTGCCTCGTGTCTGGAAATTCTTTTCCAACCCGCGCATAGACCACAATTTCTACTAGGATACGGTGAACTGGGAAAATTAAATATGACCTGGAAATGGAACTTAAATAGCACACCTAATTTACATGACTTCTTTTGTGCCAGTAAGAGAGCGCATGTTCAGAGGCAACTGGGCCCTTGAAAAAGCCATCTAGCTACTTCTCACTTTCCGATTCCTTTCTAATAATCCTTTCCAGAACCCCCAAGGATGGGGAGTTTGGAGCCTGCCTTTAACATCAGGCAGTAAGCCACACCCCTTCGCCCTTACCGTGAGAGTGCACCATATTTTTCATTTCTTCAACTTGCACTGGCAATCTGTTGTAGCATAATTTGCACATTTACACATTTTAGAGAGCAAGGCACAGTTACGCAACTTAATTCCAAAAAACATAAGCACTGAAGGCTGCCTCTGCACATTAGCTTCGCAAAGCATATGAACGCCTTTGCCGAAACCCAATCCAAAGCACAAGCTTATTTGAAATCAGCGTCAAGAGGTATTTGCTGTTTGTCAATCCCAACCAAAATTTTTTGGAGTGGTCATTTACGGCCCTTTTGGGTTGACCTTTAAATGTTGGCTTGAGGTTGGCAAGCCTTGGTCCTGGGCTCAGCCTGCCTTTCAGATCTATGGGTTCACTAGTATTCTGCAGACACCAAGAATTCTGCTGAAGCACTTGCTTCGAAGTGTCAGGGAATCAGATTTTGCCCAACTCTTCAATGAAGAGTTATTTGATTGATCCTCCCACACTGACTGTTTCTTTTAAATGGTCTTGTGCAGCTCAGTGGAGAACAGAATTGGCACCTCTTAGCTGGAACAAAACCTTTGGAATTGCACGGAATTGGGTGTAGATCTCACCTCTTTCCTTTCTGGCCTGGTGTCCTCGAAGGTGGACTTCATCACTCTGAGACCCCATTTTTATCAACATAAGTGGAAAGAATTCTTCAAAAATGTTATGGTTAAGAATTGGTGAGAAAACATATGGGAAAGAACACTGGCACAGTGATCTCCCCATTGATAACTGTTCCTCTTCCTCCTCAATGCCAGTGGGAGGTGGGGCTCTCACTAGGAAAAGGAAAAGGACAAGTCATTTACAGAACAGAGTGTGCCTTGCGTCTCTCCAGAGGAAGGTTCTTCTGAAAGACACTGTTTGTGACCCTCTCTGACAGTCCTCTTGGTATACAGAGTAATTGAGTTTCCCTCCTATTCAATTGGGCTGCTTCCTTAAAAGTAGTGATTAAAACAGATTTACTGGAGGGCAAGATGACATTTATATGGACTAGAGGCATTTTCCTGTTCATTTTGTTTGGGGAGTAACCTTTCAGAAAGGGTAGATTTAATTTAGGGAACACTTCATTAAGCCGAGGACAGATCACTAGAAGGAAAATTCTTACAAGGAAAAATGCCATCCTCTCAGAAGGGTGTGCTCAGTTTTAACAATCTGACAGTTAAGGGAATTGAGGATTTGGGGAGGGAGGGTGTGCTTCTTCTGGTTGGTGGTACTTGGACTTCTCTCCCTTTTTTTCTTGCATTTCCCCTGCCTTTTGTTGGTTTTAAACAGTCAGTGGTGCAGGAGTGCCTACTCACTATTGCCAGCAATTGTTGGTGAAGTCAAAAAATAGACAGAGCTGTGTACATGCAGACACTTTGGGTGCTAATTTGTGTGTTAAATTTATTCGAAGAGTGATCATCTTTTCTCTGATCACAAAAATTCACCTTCAGTTATTAGAGCTATTCAGAGATCTGTTAGGATGGTAGTATGTCAACTCAGAAAGTTGAGTTCTCAAGCAGAAAACTTCAAGGAATAAGACAGACCTCATTCTCTTGGAAGACACAGTAGCCAGGGGGAATACCACATTTATACAAAAGCAGCAGTGCTCACTAAATCTTTCCTTCTTGACCCTTGTAGAGCAGAACAAAAATATATTTTGTCCATGATCTCTGGGTGGTCTTTGGCAAGTCTTTTGGGGTGAGAAGTTTTCTCCTGTGTGTTTTCATTGTGTTGTTGGTTTTGTACCTTTGAGCAATTTTCTCACTGCCTCTCCAGGTTGTTCCGTTGAATATTCTCTTATGGGTCTAATGGCAAAATCTCAAAAAGCTGAAACCAGGTTTTCAAACCTCTCTTTCATTCTGCTTCTTGTACTCAGAGTGCTGTCCAAGTGCCAACCGCACCATCCACCCTCTCCCTCTGGCATAGTGCCAAGCCCAATAATGTCAGGTCCTTAAAGATGCACTAATTCAATCATGTTCAGAATTTAGCACAAACTGCCTTAAATTTTATGCAAAAGAACTAGCATCACCTTTGTTTCTATGGAGTATACCCTGGACTAGAAAGACTTCCAGGGAAGCCCTTGAAAGACTTCAGTATCTTAACCTACCATGGAAAAGAAGAATCTGAAAAAGAGTATGTGTAGATAAATAGATATTGATATTGATACTAAGCAAGACCCATGGGGCTCCTGAGCACAAAAGCCTTTCTGTGTCCCACATTTCTCGACTACACGAAATAGGTTTCTTTCAGCCTCCTTGACCTTCCCTGAGTTCCAAGGGGCAGGTTCAGACAGATGCTAATTAGAGAAGGAAGGGCATGCAGAGACTAGAGAGGAGCAGTAGGGAAACAATAGTGCAGCCTTGGGGCAGAGTCCTGGTTCCCCCTCAAGGGATACACAGGACAACATCTTTGAGCTGTTTTGCAGATACTGAACCTCCCACTGGTGAGAGAAATTAAGTACACTGTCCACAAGCACGGAAACCCCAGACTAGTTGCAACTAGAAGGCTGATGATACTGACTCCCTCCTACCTCACCACCAATTAGACTCAGAAGGTAAACGGTCTGTCTGCAATGCAGGAGACCGGGGTTCGATCCCTGGGTCAGGAAGAGCTGGAGTAAGGGAATGGCTACCTACTCTAATATTCTTGCCTGGAGAATCCTATGGTTGGAGGAGCCTGGAGGGCTACATCTATGTGGTTGCAGAATCAGACACAACTGAATGACTAACATTTTCACTTTGACTTCAACCAATCAGAAAAAAGTCCATGAGCTGATCACACTCTCTTTTAACTATTACTATACAACTCCTCACTACCCCCTCTAGGGTAGGACACACAGTTTTAGCCCATATAGCCTGCTTTGCTTGGCAAAGCAATAAAGCTATTCTTTTATACTTCACCTCAAACTCTGTATCCAGAGCTAATTTGGAGTCAGGTTACTGAGGCCAGATTCAGGATCAATATGGCTAGGTAGCTAGCTAGTTAGATATATAACTAAGTCACTTTGCTGTACTCCTGAAACTAATGCAACATAATAAATTAACTATATTGCAATTTGAAAAAAATAGGCTTTCTAAAAACAATCTACTATGTATGATAATGTATTATAGCTTTATAGCATTCATAGATTAGAAAGCATTCTGGAAGTATACTTTGAAATATCTTGATGAATTAAAATGTTTTAAAAATGAATCTGTTGGTTGGTATATGTCTAAAAATTATTTCAGGCAAAGGTTACCATTTTTTGTCATCGTTCTAATTTGCAGACATCTTAAAAAATCTTGCAACAGAGGAGATGCTGTGAGACAGACACTCATATGCTCATTGCAGGAGGGGAAATTGGTCTAATTTTTATGAAAGGCAATTTGCCAATATGCGTCTGGAACATTAAATATGTTAGTACCTTTTGACCTAGTAATTCTATTTCCAAGAATCCATTCTAAGAAAGTAATCCGACATAGATAGCTATTTTCCATGAATTGGTTTATTTAAGCATTACTGCAAATATGAAGAAAAAAAGGGAAACTACAAAATGCCCTCAAAAGCTGAATGATTGGGGAAAGTATTATATATAAATATTAGGCTATGTAAATGAGGAAATTTTAACAATATAAATAGATATTTATTGTTGAGAGCAAAATGCAGGGAACTCAAATCTGTTAAAAGTATATGCATAGAAGACAATGCAGATAAATCATGCCAAAGTATTATTTGTTATTGTTTTGGGCCATTTCCCCCTCTTTCTTTATCCTTTTTGTATTATAAGCATGTAAAATAATTAAAAACATTCTAAGTAGTAATCATAATTTGGCCAAAACTGTGTGTGTGTACGTGTGTTTCTATGAAGTTTTTTTTTTTTTTAAGAAAAAATATGTCTAGCAAGAAAGATGAGACAAAGAAATAGTTGGGCTAAGTTCACATTTTGCAAACCAACTTGTGCTTCTAAAATAAAATTCTGCATCTCTACACACTGGGTTCCTGGAAGCTGACCAAAATCTGCTCAGTAATATTAACTCCACTTATAAAAAGGGAAGAGAACATATTGAACGGCATTCACTTATGGTCTGGGTGCTTGGAGGAAATCAGTTGGTGAGTACCAAAGTGATGACATACATGTTTCTATTTGCATGTTGAAAATTGACAGATAATTGAAAGGAATCAGCATATGCAATTTCTCAGAGGAAGCCAGCTGAAAAATCAGCGGAACCTTGCCTACAAAGGCGTCCTGGTGTCTAAAGTCTGCTTGCAGAATGTTCTAGAAACATATAACTTTTTAGTTACCATCACATGAACTCACTCTTTGCTGGGGACCATGAAGACCTTAGCTTGACTGTCCAGCTGATGCAATAACGCTCTTCTATATTCAGAACGTCATATCCATTCCTTTCTCTGATTACAATTGCTGCAAAATTGCAGGGACCTCACACAAGAAATCATCAGAAATCATAATCCAGCCTGGTGCCTTTTAGGATATCCATAGAGATACTCTAGAGAACCGCCTTACCTAATTATTAGTTTTAATTAATAAAAACTAATTAGTTTGACTTTAAACTGGCTAGGACTGGCTTTATATTAAACAAATATTCAATATACATGTTTTAAAAGAATCACAGCTAAGCATATATTAAAGGCTGCAGCTGTGCACAAAATATACACAATAATAGATTCAAAAAGCAAAGCATATAGAAGAATAAAATAAATATTAAATTTATCCCTAAAGGAAAAATAACACAACTACCAAATAAAGATGTTTCACGGTGGGAACAAGAGATGGTGAAATGAACGAAGCCAGAAAAATGGGGGAGGAGGCAGAGAGTTAAACTTTACGAACAATAACATGCACTTTTGATTATAGCTGTGTTAAGTTTAGACCTAAAATACCTAAAATACCTATGGGAAACCATAAATTTGAATTTACCACCTCGTTCTTCCCCCAGGGCAGGGGTAAGGGTGCTGAGAAGCAAACAGAATTTATCCGAGAACATTGCTCACACGTCTCTTTCCTTTAGTGCTTCAGTCTCCCACAAAATGTATTTATTTAACAAATGTCACCCAAAACAGCTTGGTAGCAGATGAGGTTTATTTAATGGCAGTAAAACAGGTGAAACATTCCCTACATTTTGTGTCTCTGTTTATGTTTCTATCAAAAAAAAAAAAATTGAGCTAGTTACAGCTCTTTACACACTCAAACAGAACCGCGGCATATATTTGGGAAGTCATGCAAATTTCATTTAGTAACTGGCTTGGAAAATACACATCTCTATATTTTCTCAAAGCAATTTATGATTTCTCAACCCAGAGGACAGGAGAATCCAATCCCAATTCAACTTTGTTTTATTTTTGTTTTATTTTTTTTCAAATGCGTTCCCCTTCAAGATCGGCTGTCTCTATCTGGCACCGGCTTTAAGTTGTTTTAAGTCTTCTGTTTCTTTCCTATTTTAGCTTTACTATGCTTTAGAGTGCCCTCTCAGTGAGGAAAAAAAACCCACCCGACCTCCCCCCCAGTCCTTTCAGCTGTAACCTTTCCACAAGTAAATGCTAATTGAAAAAGAAAGAACACCACTAATCTTGGAATTTAAATGCATTTAACAAAACCAATCTCACTCTAAATTGTTGTTTCGCCATTCCCTTTTCCCTAACAGATGTCGAGAAACTGCAATTCCTATTAAGAACACTTGACTGTTTACTCAGCACGAGAACTTCAGCCTCAGTCTGTATCAATCTAAATGCGTTTCGAGACGTCAGGCACCGGAAAAGTGCAGACGGTTAGTTGGTTATTTTTAAATGTAATCTTCACATAAAAGAATCACAGCGTTTTCCCTTTCACTTTGTCATCCCTTCTCTTTTTTAACGATGGCATCGGCAGACAAGGGAATTTTTATGACCCGTTCTGTTTAAGTTGCTGTTGGCATGAACTGGCGGCTTTGTCATGCCGGGAATGAAATTATTAGTTAAGTTTGTGAAGCTGATTGGGGAAAAAATGTGCTGTCCGAGATTCTCTCAGCCCAGACACTTAACAACTGAAATGGAGTTGCGTTTTCCTGATGGTGTCTGCTTGTGGCTGCAGGACCGCTGGACACAGGTAGGCAGAGGTAGGGGTGGGGGCCACTAAGGGGATGCTAAGGAGAGGTCTCTGGCATGGTACTGGCTGGCAGACAGAGGTGAGGGAGCACATGTCCACATCAGAATCTAGAAGACTCTCATACTCACTTGCCCTTATCCTCCAAGAGTCTTATCGTATTTGTCATTTGTTTAAAAGCACTTGCTTAGCACTTGGCACGTAACATACATATATTGCACACGCGAGCTGCGTGATTTTGCAGCTCTGTGTTTGCACTGGGTTGTAGGGGCCCTTGTCATCTTGCCAGCACCAAGCTGCACAATTTGGAAAGTTATATTTTCGGAATTCTCGGCATTTTGACATGTTTTCCCTCTTCAGTTCACTGTCCCTTTGATTAAACTTATTAAGAATAGAAGGAGAAAAAAAAATACAGAAAAGGAAATAGCATCAAGTCAGAACTGGGGGAAGAAAAAAATTTCCCTGTTTGGAATGTAACTGGGCCGTGTATAGTTTTCGGTTCCCTGATGATCAATTGATTCAAGCAGTCAAGCGCACTGAGGCACCCCCTTGGCTTTCATAGTAGCTGACGTATGACTGTTACTGGCTCCATGTTATAGGTGAGAACACTGATGATTTGAAAGGGTGATTTGACCTCAAAAACAGTCTGTAAAAAGAGGCTGGACTAGTATAAAACTTATTTATACTCTTCTATTCTCTGATATCCAGGTTTGCCTGGTGGCTCAGATGGTAAAGAATCTTCCTCCAGTACAGGACACCTGGGTTCCATCCCTGGGTCAGGAAGATCTTGGAGAAGGGAAACACTGCTGCTGCTTCTAAGTCACTTCAGACTCTGTGCGATCCCATAGACAGCAGCCCACCAGGCTCCCCGTTCCCTGGGATTCTCCAGGCAAGTACACTGGAGTGGGCTGCCATTTCCTTCTCCAATGCATGACAGTGAAAAGGGAAAGTGAAGTCGCTCAGTCATGTCCAACTCTTAGCGACCCCATGGACTGCAGCCTACCAGGCTCCTCCGTCCATGGGATTTTCCAGGCAAGAGTACTGGAGTGGGTGCCATTGCCTTCTCCAAAAGGAAAGGCTAGCCACTCCAATATTCTTGCCTGGAAATTCCCATGGACAGAGGAGCCTGATGGGCTACAGTCCTTGGGGTCGCAATGAGTCAGACGTGACTGAGCAACTCTTATCCAGACCCTGAAGGTTGCTGGCATTTTTCCTTTTTAAATTTCCTTTTAAAACTCTTCCTTAAAAGATGTTTAAACATATGTGTAAAGTTTCTCACTGCATGGTTAAGCTGCTGGAAGGCAGAGTTTGTCCTGATTTAATATAGTGTATTCTCCAGAGTTTGTACCTTTCTGCTGGTCATTTATTAGTGGTTGAACAATGAATTGAGGAATCAACAAATACATGAACTGGGAGAGTTATGGTCACATCTGCATCTTAGGTCTAATTTTCCAGTAGAGGTTGACTTTTCTAGCCTGAAATTATTAAAAAAACCATATTCTGGGGCATTGGGACCTGGCCCCCAGGCCATTTGGCATGTGTGGTTCAGGTTGCAAACTGTTTTCCCTGACTTGTCCTAATTGATTTCCATGCTTTGGAGTTTGGTGTGTGTCTGAGATTCTTTGAGCAAGAACAAGATTGAACTTGGAGGCAGCCCAGCCCAGCCCGATGGATGATCCTGGACTCTGGGATCAGGTGGGCCAGATACTGGGCTCACCTGTCAAGCGGCTTCAGGAAAATTATCTTAGCTAAGACCCAGTGTCCTCCTGGTGATGGCGACAAGTAACAGTCCTGCCCGAGCTTCCCTGGTGGCTCAGCAGTGAATGATCCACCTGCCAAGTGAGAGAGGTGAGGTTGAGCCCTGGGTGGGGAAGATGTCCTGGAGGAGGGAATGGCAACCCACTCTAGTATTCCTGCCCAAGAATCCCATGGACAGAGGAGCCTGGTAGCTATAGTCCTGGGGTCGCAGAGAATAGGACACGACTTAATGACTGAACAACCAGTCCTGCCCACAGGGAGACTCCATGGACTGAGCAGGGAAAAGTGCGGGGGTGTGGTGACTTGTCAGCTCCAGCTGTTGTTAGTAGAATTTATAGATTTGAGGATCCAAACAGCAAAGTCCAGGGGTTTTACTTGATCTTTAGCAAGTCCTGTCTCCTCTTATTTTCATCTCTTTGTCTCTCTGTTGCCTTCCTGCTACCATCCCCTTCTGCCTTCCTTCTCTTTCCCTGACTCCCCTGACTCCCACTCACTCTCCAGCTTTTGTCTTGTCTCTTTCCTCACTTCCCGCTTTTCCTGGATCTCATTTTCCCCCTCCCTTTAACTGCAAATCCTGCTCTCAGGCTCTGTTTGTGCCTTGACAAGGGGTCGCGGGAGGCAGGGTGCCCACAGGTGGCAGTGGGCAGCATCCGTCGAGGCTTCCTTGGGACCAGTCTGGACTGGAGACACTCTCTAGAGCAGGATGTTAACTGGACTTTCCAGACTCCAGACACTCAGAATCCCTCAGCGCCACCTGAGAGGCGTGGCTCTTCATCTGTCTGGAGAATCCTGGGGAGAAGGCCAACACTGGTCTTTCCCCTGGGTGTGTCTTCCGCTTGAGTTCTGTGGGGTTCTTAGATGATGGATGACAACAGAGGGGAGTGAATAAGGAGATTCTGCCACTTTATTCTGCTAAGATTTAAGACTTTTAAGATAATCCAGCCCAATTTCTTTTATGGAGGAAGAAATGGAATCTCGGAGAGTTCAAGAGACCTTTCCACACTCACACAGAAGGAAACAAGGACAGAAACCCATGTCTCTCGAGTCTCAAATTTCTCTCTACTCTTTTCTGTTTTCTAGAAAGTGGACACGGTGAGGATGGGGCGAGGAGGCCAGGAAGAGGAAGGCACAGCTGAGGGTCTGGGGAGGGGACTGGACTGGCCTCCTGTCCACAGCTGAGTCTCACACACACACACACACACACACACACACACACACACACAATTTGAAATCACATGACTCGTGAAATGTCGTGTGACCTTGAAGAAGACTTTGGCTTCTTAATTCTGTTTCCTTTATCAACCCAGCATTACTCCCCTCTCTTTTGCTGGTAGAAGATCCAGATTTAAATCTCACTGACATCTGTGGACATTTGCACCGTGTAAGGCATGGGTGAGTCGATTCTTCCAATCAGCGAGTTACCTTTTACCGCCCATTTTATAGATGGGAAACTGAGCCAGTAGCTTCCTTTCACTCTCTTCATTCAGGAAATCATACTGAGTATAATAGTAGAAACGAAAACTTTCAGATCAGATCCACTTGTATCTGAATCTCTTTCTTTCTTCTGTC
This sequence comes from Madoqua kirkii, assembly GCA_006408675.1. NCBI lineage: Eukaryota > Metazoa > Chordata > Mammalia > Artiodactyla > Bovidae > Madoqua > Madoqua kirkii. Next base: position 19,416 of record SJYC01073670.1, read on the forward strand.
TTTCCTTCACTTTTTCCTTCCCTCCTTCTTTATCCCTCCCTTCCTTCTTCCCTTCTCTTTCTTTCTTTCCTTTATTCTGCCACTTTCTATATTTTTCGCACTATGTCATAGCTGTGAAATTCAGCCCTCCCTTCTGTCCATAGAGAGAAGGGGAGATTGGGAACTTCTTTAGAAAGGCATCTAGCCCCGTCTAGACGATCTGACCACCTCCAACTAGGAGACCAAAGCAAAAAAAAGACGCACAGCAGCACCTGTTGCACTCAGTCTAGTCTGGAGCTTGGCTCTGAAGGTGTATGAACAGAGCAAATAAAGAAAGATTCAAGAATCTTCCCACATGTGGAATTTCATTCTTTTCATTTGGGAAAAACCAACAGATCTCCCACAAGTGTTGAGTCATGCTTCTCGCTTTTGAAACTGTCAGAATGCTTCAGAAAACAACCCTAAAACTATGACTGGCGGGAGCAGAAAAAAAGGAAGCTCTTAATGAGGCCAAAACAATGGCTGGAGAACAAGTTCTAGACCCACGGGGTGCTGACATCCCCCACGCATCCCTGGCTCTTCCCATGTGGCCGGCCCCCTGGGCCCCATGTGGAAAAGCCGGAGGGCAGCCGTGGGCGGGGCCGAGCACGGTGAGATGCACGCTCTGTGCAGCCTCCTATTCCTCTTCCAGGGAGCCTCGGAAGAAAAGACGAGATGAAAGGATGTGAGGGGAGTTCACTGTAATAATTTAGGTGCTACTTTCTTAGATAACTGTCCATGTCGCCAGCATCCAGAAGGTGACTGTGTGCCATGTAGAGGGCTTTCGTCAAATCTGTGTAATCGTGACAGGTTCTTCCTGAAACCTTGCCCATCACCTGTGTGGTTGAGAATCCTCATGCAGAAACTCAGACCTTCCAAAACCACTGGCATTCAGCACGATTCAAAACAAAACAAAAAAGAAACATGAGCTCTGGTCAGCTGTCTCAGACTCCTCGGTTCCCTTTCCTTGCAGGAAGGGTCCCTGGACTCAGCCCCAGGCTGCCACAGCCTGAAGCCCTGGCTCTCACTTTCCTGCCCTGTGATTTCACCGTGCCAGTCACCACCTGGCCTGTCTTTTCTCGGTTCCACACCTGGCCCGCCCATCATGGTCTGTTCCAAACGTGTCCTTCGTTAGGAACCTCAGGACCCCTTCAGCCCGAGCCACTGCCCCTCTCCCAAGCATGAGCAGAGTCTCCTTTCTTGTCTGACTTCTTCACCAAATTCACAGCTCTGTCTCTGCAGGTCCACTCTTAAAAAAAAAAAAATTTAACTGGAGGATAATTGAATTTTAGCTTTACAGTGTTGTGCTGGTTTCTGCTGTGCGATGATGTGAATCAGCTCGATGTATACATATATCCTCTCCCTCTAAGCCTCCTCCCCCCTCCCCCCCTCCTACCCCTCTAGGGTGTCACATGGTACTGAGCTGAGCTCTCTGTGCTACAGAGCAGATTCCCACTAGTTATTTCACACACGGGAGTGAATATGTGTCAGTCTACTCCCCCAGTCCCTCCTACCCTCTCTTTCCCCTGCTGTGTTCGCAAGTCTGGTCTTTCTGTCTGCACCTCTGTTCCTGCCCTGCACACTGGTTCATCAGCACCATTTTTCTAGACTCACAAGTCCACTCTTTCCAACCCTCTCAGGACACTTGTGAGATTCTCCATTCTGTCTGGTGGCAAGGAGAGTGCTGTGTATGTGACTTCACGCATGTGCTAGTGAATGTACATGAGTCACAGACTTGAAGGGTCTAACTGAGGATTCTTCACTGCAGATCTGGGCCTCATAGGGGTCCTTCAGCACTCTCTGCTCCGAGGTTTGGCACCACGGGGCTCGAGTTGTAATTCTGACTGAGCCAAATCCATGATGCGCCCTTGGGCTAACTCATTAACCTCTCCGTACCTTGGTTCCCTCATCCTTGCCATGGAGCAGTTAATACTGGCTCTCTCCTGGGGTGCTGTGAGGGTTAAATGAGTTAATGTCTGGAAAGCACATGACCAGGATTGGGCATCCCTAGGTCAGCTCTGAAATGTACAGGCAATGTGAGCTAGAAGGCCCAGAGAGAGACTCTCGTCGTCCAGGCTCTGCCAAGAGAGCCCCAACCAAGGTCACATCCATGTGGTCAGCTTGTGATGGGGGCCCAGGCAAGACATGTGGCTCTTTGTGACACTGAATATCACTGTGAGTGTGTACGTGCATGCGTGCGTGTATGTTTGTGAGAGAGAGAGAGAGAAAGAGAGAGGGGGAGGGGGTAGGATAAAAAGATGAGAAGAGCAGGCAGTACCAGACTGTTTCAGAATCTGAGCAGATTTCTAATTAGGATAACATTCAGCCATTCTTATGAGAAAATATAAGGACGGAACAACTCATCACCGGGCCTGCTTAGAAGTACATGGTGGCAGAAGGTAATCAAGCTCCCCTGAACCTCTGCAATGGATTGGCTCAGAATCTGGCACGGGCTATCTTTGTTTCCCTATCTTTTCCCGAAGCCTTTAGCAATCGCTAACAATCCTATTTACTTTGTGTACCAAACAAACACAGTTACCGTCGCCATCTCACTAGTTTTATCTAATATTGAAATTTCTCTCCCTAAGAACGGCCCTGAATATATTATGATATCTGCTGAATAAATGATGTCCATAATATACTGTGCAAAGATGGTATTTATGAAGCCAGACTCCAAAAGAAATGAAGGAATCCAATGAAGAATTCAGTTCTTGTTCGAAGGGAAATCCAATTGGATACATTTTTAAGAAAGCAGAGTCATTTTTTTTTAATCCTTGCTAACTTTTGGATTCAAGGCCAATTTCTTCATATTCCCTGGAGGGATAGAGGGTCCTGCTATTTCTAGCATACTTTTCCTGCCGAAACCGCGGCTGTCTCCCTCTTCCTACATGAGACCTGTCCCATTAATAACATCATTGTGTGTGTGTGTGCTCAGTTGTGTCTGACTCTTTGTGACCTCATGGACTGTAGCCCACTGGGCTCCTCTGACCATGGGATTTCCCAGCCAAGAATACCGGAGTGGGGTGCCATTTCTTACTCCAAGGGATCTTTCCGACCCTTGGAGATCAAACCTGTGTCTCTTGTGCCTCCTGCATTGCAGGCAGATTCTTTATCCCTGCCCCACCAGGGAAGACCCAATAACACTATTCTCATTGCTTTTATGTATAATAATATGTCAAATGCATCCAGTAGTGTTTGAGATGTTATAAGCCACTCTCTCAACACATTTCTGAATGAAAAGGGAGTTAAAAGATGCCCATTTTGCAAAGAAGACCAGTCTACACTGCGATAGGGCTATAGAACAATTTCTTTTTGCCAGCTGTACAAAGTGTTTCGGAGAAGGCAATGGCACCCCACTCGAGTACTCTTGCCTGGAAAATCCCATGGATGAAAGAGCCTGGTAAGCTGCAGTTCATCAGGTCACTGAGGGTCGGACACGACTGAGCAACTTCACTTTCCCTTTTCCCTTTCACGCATTGGAGAAGGAAATGGCAGCCCACTCCAGTGTTCTTGCCTGGAGAAACCCAGGGATGGGGGAGCCTGGTGGACTGCCGTCTATGGGGTCGCACAGAGTCGGACATGACTGGAGCGACTTAGCAGCAGCAGCACAAAGTATTTGCTATTCATCATGTCATTTTGTTTGGTATTTTATGTTTTGTTCAGAGTGACTGCAGTGATGGTAGCAGTGGTGTTTTTAATCATAACACTCTGCTTATTCCAGTAGGTTAAAAAGTTCTTTTGAGCCACACCGTCTCCAGTTACATAGGAGAACTGAGGCCAGGAGAAGAATGGGTAATTAGGCATGGTTCCACAGATAACAGGGCTTCCCCAATTGTTCAGTGGTAAAGAATCTGCCTGCAGTGCAGGAGCCGTAGGAGACATGGGTTTGATCCTTGGGTTGGGAATATCCCCTACAGGAGGAAATGGCCGCCCACTCCAGTATTTTTGCCTGGAAAATCCCATGGGCAGAGGGGCCTGGCAGGCTTCTCTGGTCCATGGGGTTGCAAAGTGTTGGACATGACTGAGTGACTGAACATGAGTTCCGTGGATAAAAGATACTGAGCTTGGGTTCAGATCAGGACTTCTGTGTCTGAATGCAGGCCATCAAGAGGTCTCCACTGGAATGCGCTATCTTCCTCCTGAGGCCTGGATCCTTGTGATTCTGAATCCAGAAACAAAATTCAGCCAACTTTGTTTTCACGGAATTGGAAGTCAAGAAGTCAAATTCAAGAAGTGCTGGTCCATCTGTCCCATGTTCCTCACCCTGTGAATTTTTATATTGGAATATAATTTATCACTGGAATATAATTGCAAATATAACTTTACAATGTGATGTTAGCTTCTGTTGTACAATGAAGCTTGTCAGCTATATGCACACATATGCTGCTGCTGCTAAGTCTCTTCAGTCATGTCCAACTCTGCACCGCATAGACGGCAGCCCACCAGGCTCCTCTGCCCCTGGGATTCTCCAGGCAAGAACACAGGAGTGGGTTGCCATTTTCTTCTCCAATGCATGCATATATCCCCTCCTCATTAGGCCCCCATCCCACCCCTAGGTCATTATAGACCACCGAGCTGAGCTCCCTGTGCAGTGGGGTGGGTTTGCACTCACTGCCTGCTAGCACACGGTACTCAGCAGTGTATCTATACTGATCCCAGTCTCCCGCTGTGTCCCACTGTCCCTTCCCCTGTCTGTGGCCACCTGTCCATTCTCTATGTCAGCATCTCTCTCCCTGTTCTGCAAATAGGTTCATCTGTACTGTTTTTCTAGATCCCCTGAGAAAACCATAATTCAAATGACACATTTACCCCGATGTTCACTGCAGTACTATCCACGATAGACAGGACATGGAGACAACCTAAACACTTGATGATGGATGAGTGGACACAGAGGAGACGGTGCACACCTACAAGGGAACACTAGTCAGCCATAGAGAGGAGCCAGATTAAGTCATTGGCAGAGATGCAAGAGACCTCGAGGGTGTCATACAGTCATCAGTCACCCTCTGAATTTGCCTCCACATTCTAGCTCTTCCAAAAGACCACAGAAATCATCCTGCAGCTGGAACAAAAGCAACAAAATAACAAAACCTTAGGGAATTTCCTCAGCCAATGCTTTCCTTTTTCACGTGAGGGAAACGATTTTACTGAGGTAGCTCAGAAGGGTGAAGGGACTTCCCAGAACCACAAAGCTAATGAACGGTAAACTGAAGACCGAGGCTTAGGCTTCTCACCTGGGCCCTCCATGAGGCCATGAGGTGGCTTCTTGCCTGGTTCTCACTTCATAAGTCGAAACTTCCCAATCTTGCCCATTGGCTCTGTTCAGTTCAGTTCACTTCAGTTTACTTCAGTCGCTCAATCGTGTCCAACTCTTCACGACCCCATGAATCGCAGCACTCCAGGCCTCCCTGTCCATCACCATCTCCAAGAGTTCACTCAGACTCACGTCCATCGAGTCCATGATGCCATCCAGCCATCTCATCCTCTGTCATCCCCTTCTCTTCCTGACCCCAGTCTCTTTCAGCATCAGGGTCTTTTCCAGTGAGTCAACTCTTCCCATGATGTGGCCAAAGTACTGGAGTTTTAGCCTCAGCATCACTCCCTCCAAAGAAATCCCAGGGCTGATCTCCTTCAGAATGGACTGGTTGGATCTCCTTGCAGGCCAACGGACTCTCAGGAGTCTTCTCCAACACCACAGCTCAAAAGCATCAGTTCTTCAGCGCTCAGCTTTCTTCACAGTCCAATTTTCACATCCATACATGACCACTGGACAAACCCTAGCCTTGACCAGACGGACCTTTGTTGGCAAAGTAATGTCTCTGCTTTTAAAAGTGCTATCTAGGTTGGTCATAACTTTTCTTCCAAGGAGTAAGTGCCTTTTAATTTCACAGCTATAGTTACCATCTGCAGTGATTTTTGAGCCCCCAAATATAAAGTCTGACACTATTTCCACTGTTTCCCCATCTACTTGCCATGAAGTGATGGGACCAGATGCCATGATCTTCATTTTCTGAACATTGAGCTTTAAGCCAATACCAATGCTGTCCACCCAGATCATGGACCATCCAGATGAAGGTGAGTAAATACCTCTCCCTTTGTCTGCATCCGAGAGCCTGCTGACAAACATGCTTCAGGTAACCATCCTTCAAGACAAGAGTCCTTTGAGCAGGCACAGGAAGGTCAGAGAAATTTGGGAAAATTCTGGTTACAGTTTCTTTGTGGTAGGACTTTTCTGTCCATGCAAGGAACTAATGTGTGTGATAAATGTCCAAGATAGTCAAGATGTTAAGTGCTTCTCACTTGTCTAGAGAATCACCTTTTTTTCCAAGAATATTTTGTTTGGTTCAGGGTCTTATATCACACTCTGGGAAATGTTCTAGACCAGTGATCAACAAACTGTGGTCCACAGAGCAAATGTGGCCAGGTGCATATTTTGTAAATAAAGTTTTATTGAAACAGAAACCCGTTTGTCTGTTGAAATAACCTTGGTGGGTGATTATGCACTATAAGAGCAGAATTAAGTAGTTGCAATTGATACAGTATGGTTAGCGAAAGTGAAAGTTGCTTAGTCGTGTCCAACTCTTTGTGACCCCATGGACTATAACAGTCCATGGAATCCTCCAGACCAGAATACTGGAGTGGATAGCCATTCCATTCTCCAGGGGATCTTCCTGACTCAGGGGTAAAACTGGGGTCTCCTGCATTGCAGAAGGATTCTTTACCAGCTGAGCTACCACGGAAGCCTGTGGTCACACTTGTATGTCACTGGTCCTTTACATAAAATAGCACGTATACGCCTTTAGAGAATACTGCAGTGGGATCCTCTTTCCTTTTTATTATAAACTTAGATTAGAGCCAAGTATTAATCATTACGAGAGTTAGAGCCAGAACAGTTTTCTCCCTTCTTAATGGTATAATGAAACTTAGCCACTGAGATGGTCATTATAGACACACTTTTAAGGTTATAACTTAGAATCCATCTAATTTTCCATTCACACGTAAGTTACTTAAGACTTAGCATGTAAATGTGACATCCCTGAGATAATGAAGATGGACAGTCATCAGGCTGGGCAGTGACACCTGCTGTATGACAGTCTCTTTCACTGGGGCTGAGTGGATGGAAGCAGTTGGGAGGGAGTGGCCGCATCTCTAGGGTAAAGGCCGTCCTCACTGGTCGTTCACTCTAAGTTTCCCAGCAAAGAGGAGCAAATGCGTAGCTGCTGCCTATTGTGTGCCAGTGGTTTACAGGCAGGCCAATTTGGTGTTTTGCTATAGGCTTAAATTTATCTTCAAATTCTTTATTTTTTTTTTCTTTTGTTGCAGATTGGCTTTCAGTGAACTGAATATTAAAAAGATATTACAGAGAGAAACAACGCGCGGCTGATTGTTTCTTCCCAAAATGGATGAGATGATGAACGAACACTTTCATTTACATAAACAATCAGCTGAAAGGGCCTCGCCGAATGTGAGCATTCATATTTGATGACACCCTGATTGTAACCATAAATAACAATATTTTCATTGTTGGGTAATAAACATCATTACCCAGTGTGTTTTAGGTGAGTGGGCACTTAACGGGGTAAAGAGAAGATGATAAGGAAGATTAAGGTGAGTACTCAGCAATATGGGGAAAGATAACCTTGCAAATTTCAGGTGTGGAACAAATGTCTCTGCCAAGGGCCCCGTTGGTAAATAAGATGAAGTTTTTGACTCATACCGGGTTAACTTCTGCAAATAAAATGTATCAAGGGAAAAAAGCTATTTCACTCACCCTGCAAGCCTGTGTCGAGGGACCAAATGTGCCAGGCTCTGTCCCTGAGCTCTGGTCTGGCTGGAAGACAAGATCACACCCAGACAAGAGGTGATGGCCACATGATGGAAGCGTCAAAGCAAAGAACCCACATTTCAGTGAGTGTCTTTCCGTGTGGACACTAAGTTTCTGTGATTCTGATTCTACTGTATTCTTTTGATTTGTTTTGGTCTTCTGGTTATTTTTAAATTTTTGTTTCTTGGTTTTGAATTCTTTTATTGAGGCCTGACCTACTTCCATAAGACTCATCTATCCAAAGACAAAGAAAAATAATTTTTATATTATTCAGTTCAAGACACAGACTATTCCAGCAATATTCCTACAGGTGGAGTCTTTATTTTTAAATGGGAACTGTTGAATTAAGCAGATATTTTAAACCCAAGAACAAGGAAGATTCTGAATAAACACAGGGAAAAAATGTAATGGAGACGAAAAAAAAAAAAAGGGATACATTGAAAAAAAATGACAAAGAAGGCATGTCCCCCAGTAGTCATAAACACAGGTTTCAGAATGGATGGACCTGTGTGGAGGCCCAGTGCTGCTGTGTGTGAGCTGAGTGTTTCTAGAAAACCTGTCATCTCTTCGTGACTCAGGTTCGTCATTGGCAAAATGCAGATAACAACAGCCAATTGTGGGGTCGAAGGTGACTTTGGTGTCATAACCGTGGCAGCTCCCGTGGAACAGGCCACCTGGTACCTCACCCACGTGAGAGCTAGTGTGCAATGGCACTGTGATGTCAGCAATGAAGAGCACACTTTCAGCAAGCCAACAATTTGTGTAACCCCAAAGAAATGGATTTATTTGTCAAATGACATAAAAGTGATAAAGAGGGACTGGCTAGTGGTGAATGTTCTTAGAGCGTGGAGTAAAAATGTGATGTGGAGACAATTGAAGGAATCTGAGGTTCGCAAATGATAGATGTTCATCTTTTAATTTTTTTGTTCCATAACTTTTGTACTCTCTGTCACCTGAACCTTTGCATTCATGGGGCACAAAGAATGGACTGACCTCCTGACAAGCTGACCCAAGAATATGAGTTCTCAAATGATTTTTGAACAAGGATAGAAGATAGTGGACATTTTCCTGGTGGCTCAGACAGTAAAGAATCCACCTGCAATGCAGGAGACCTGGGTTTGATCCCTGGGTCAAGAAGATCCCCTGGAGAAAGAAATGGCAACCCTCTCCAGTACTCTTGGCTGGAGAATCCCTTGGACAGAGGAGCCTGGTGGGCTACAGCCTATCGTATTGCAAGGAATTGGACACGACTTAGCAGCTGAAGAGCAACAAAAATAAAGGAGATGCTAGACTCAGATATTTTCTTTTGTCAGTGTGAATCTCATTCTAGATTACCCCTAGGTGATGGGCAATTATATATGTTGACCTGGTTGGGACAGGGGGCTCAGATACTTTCATAAACATGAGTCAGAATACTTCAGTGAGGGTGTGTGTGTGTGTGTGTGTGTGTGTGTTTTGGATGTGATTTACATTTAAATTGGTAGGCTTTGAGAGAAGCAGATTTCCCTCCATAAGATGGGTGGGCCCCATTCTATCATTTGAAGGCCTTAATAGTACAAAGACCAATCTTTCCTGAGAGAGAAGGAATTCTGTCACCTCATGGTCTTTGGTATCAAATCACAACTGTTCCCTCCCTAGGTCTCCAGCCCTCCGAGCAACCCTGAAGATTTTGGACTTCACAAACCTCTACAATCACGTGAGCCACTTCCTCAAAATAAAGTTTTCTCTCTCTCTGTCTAAATATGTGCCACATTCTGTTCTGTTTCTCTAGAGAATGCTGACTAATACCTCTCACAGAAAGCAAGACAGTCCAATTTTGGTGCAGTTCATGATGTGAGGCAACTGACAATCTCTTTAAAGAGAAAAGGGTGGCCTCTGGAATCCTGAATTGTGATCTGGATGCTTCCTAAAGCTTTGACATGATCATGGGTCTCTGAGCCTTGTTTTCCCCGTTGTGATGGAGAGGCAATGGAGTCTTGTGTTCTAGGCTACTTGTGATAATTCAATGACGCGCCATATTACATCCTGGTTGATGTTTGACACTGATCAAATGTTGACTCCTCTTCCTTCTTTGTTTGGAAAGCAGACTATTGGAAGAAAACTGCAGTTCCTCCTGCCTTTGCAAGCTCCAGAACATTCTCTTCAACAAAGCAGGCCAACAAAGAGAGGGTTGGTGAGAAAAGTAAATGAAACACCAACTGGTTTTTCTTCTTTTAATTCAAATTTTATCTGTATGGATAAATGTCATCAGAAATTGGCCAAATGTTTGATGACTGAAGAAGGAATTATCACTTGGAGAAAGAAAATTAAATAAGAGAGAACAAAAATGTTCTTTGGTTTTAGATATGCACACACACACACACACACACACACACACACACACACACATATATATATATATACATATATTTGTTTTCCACATTAATGCCTTGATGTGTCTGTATCTAACCAACATCTGGCTGTTTTACAATTGATGCAATTATTTTGTCAAAGGTGGTAGGGCTGATTTTTTTTTTTAAACCTTTGGAACAAAGTTAGTTTACAGTTTATTAACTTAGATTACTGGAAATCACTCCCATGGGCTTTTCAGTTGCAACAAGACCTCCGAAAACTGAGTCCTTAAGACCAATCTGAAAGACTTAAAAACATTAATAGCTATCATTGAACCAGCAGGAGGAAAAATAGACTGTCTTTTCTTTTTTTTCTCCCTTTTCATTCAGGATCAAGTTTTTGTATTTTCCCCGCAAACAACCTGAATATGATTTTTCTGTTCTTTTCTCCTGCAGCACAAATGGCTATTTTCTGTAATGATGATAATTATATAACACCTAAGGGCTTAAAAACACATTTACCTGCATGCTTTCTATTAACGGACTCTTAGCTCACTCTAGAAAAGAAAAATTATTTGTTGATTATCTAGTTTTTAGTTGAACAAACTGAAACTCAGGGAAGAGGGCTAATGTAACCAAATTGCAGTGACCACAGTGGCTGAGGAGGGTCTAGAAACTGAGGTTGATTTGAATAGCCTGCTAGCTTTTTTTTTGTGTGTGTGTGTGACAATAAGCCATATATCCAAATTATACAAATTTAACAACCAAACTGAGGACCATCTCCTGCCCAGTGTCTAAGTGTTCTCTCCCTTTCTCATCCTTTTTCCTCTTCTCATCCCTCCCCATCTTGGAATTTATTTTATTATTATTTTTAGCCATGCCATGTGGAATGTGGAATCTTAGTTTCCTAACCAAGGATCAAACTCATGCCCCCTGCAACTGAGTCATGGAGTCCTAACTACTGAACTACCAGGGAACTCCCATCCATCTCCACCTTTGAGATATCATCCAAATCTGTCTAGATCACCATCACCCAAGAGTCATCCCTCCCTAAGTCAAAAGTTACCAGTTGAGTGTCTCCAAAGGGCCACAGAGAAAGAAAGCAGAACGGGTGTCTCCTGTTTGGAGTTTATGTCCTCTTTCTGACCTATAAATAGCTTTGTAATCTTGGCTTTACATATTCTTGAAGCATACTACATAAGTTTGACGCAGTTCTAATGAGATGGATGAAACTGGAGCCGATTATACAGAGTGAAGTAAGCCAGAAAGAAAAACACCAATACAGTATACCGACACATATATATGGAATTTAGAAGACAGACCCTGAAAGTGAGACAATATAAGAGACACAGAGGTATAGAACGGACTGTTGGCTTCAGAGGGAGAGGGAGAGGGTGGGAAGATCTGGGAGAATGACAACGAAACATGTATACAATCATATGGGAGATGAAGCACCAGTCTATGTTCAATACAGGATACAGGATGCTTGGGGCCGGTGTATGGGATGAACCGGGGGGATGGGCAGGGAAGGGAGGTGGGAGGGGGCTTTAACATGGGGAGATCGTCCACACCTGTGGCTGATTCATGTCAATGTATGGCAGAACCAATGCAGCGCTGTGAAATGGAATAAGCATTAAACAAAAAATAAAAATTAAAAAAAAAAGAATTTTAAAATTCATGTTTGAATTTGTATCTAAAATATGTATTTGAGAGACTTTCAGAGACCAATCTAGAATTTCCCTTCCACAGCTGTATTACAGATCACCGTCTTTGGCTTGAACTTCTCCTGTGACATAATGCCCACTGCCTTTCATAGGTCAAGCAACTGTGTTACCATGGCATGCCTCAAATCAAGATCAGAGCTGCCTTCTCTAACATTTGGGCTTCCCAACTGGCTCAGCGGTAAAGAATCCACCTGTCAATGCAGGAGACACAGGTTCGATCAATCCCTGGGTTGGAAAGATCCCCTGGAGGAGGAAAAGGCAACCCATTCCAGTATTCTTGCCTGGGAAATCCCGTGGACAGAGAAGCCTGGTGGGCTATAGTCCTGGGGTCACAAAGAGTCAGACATGACTGAGTGACTGGGAACGCAGTCTGACATTTATCCATTCTCAGTGGCTCCATCACCCGAGAAGCCGAGAAGCAGCCTATCTGATGTTCCACAAGAGAGCTTCTTAAATATTTGAAAATACAGTGAGCTTCTCTGTAACTGTTTTTCGAAAACACACATTTGTGATTGATATATTAAAGAATTAAGCATTATGCAAAGTTTGTAGTGGCTTATGTGTCGTTTCCTCTGCAGCAAGCACCAGTGAAAGCGAAAAACCGTACCCATGTGGATGGAGCCATGTGGAAATGCACAGATTACACGTGTGGGTGCCCCTCAAACACCCATTCACTGCCCCCAGCCTGCTGTATGTATTATGATTAACAGTCGCAATACAGCATTTCCTCTGATTTCAGAAAACCCTCCTTCTACCACTTTTCAGTAATGCACAAGTTTTCAACCTTCCCACACACTTCTGAGACTTTTTTCTGGCTAAAGCACTACATTTAGTGCCATAATCGTATTTTTTTCTCAGCCATTGAATGTGAGTTACATTTTCTTGAGCTTCCCTGGTGGCTCAGATGGTAAAGAATCCGTCACCCAGGTGACTCAGGTAGAAACCGGGGTTGGAAGATCCCCTGGAGGAGTGAATGGCTACCCACTCCATTTTTCTTGCCTGGGGAATTCCATGGACTGAGGAGCCTGGCGGGCTGCAGTCCATGGACTTGAAAAGAGTTAGACTTGACTGATAGAACAACCAACACTTTGACTTTTTGTATCATCTCTTATCTTTTTCTTTTTTTCAGCATGCCATTGCTAAACAGTCTGAATATTAATCCTCAGTCTAATTTCCTCCATTATCTTGTGTATTTATTGCATAATTTTGCATAGTGGGTGATTTTTAGGTATACATATATCACATGTTGGGCTTCCCTTGTGGCTCAGCTGATAAAGAATCTGCCTGCAATACAGGAGACCGGAATTCAGTCCCTTGGTTGGAGTGATCCCCTGGAGAAGGGAAAGGCTACCCACTCCAGTATTCTTGCCTAGAGAATTCCATGGACCATATAGTCCATAGGGTTGCCAAGAGTTGGACACAACTGAGGACATGTACTTTCGTATCACATGTTAGCAGAGCTGGTTTTGGACCTTGTGTCTTCCTTTAGTCTGTTAATGAAATGGGAAGTATTTGTCATTAAGGTAAATCTCAACATTTTCTCAATAAAAATGTACTGTGTGTTGTGCTTGGCCCGATGCTGGCCACCCAACAGTGAATAAACACAATATAGTCCCTGCATGTCTTAGACCTCACAAATTTGAGGTCTACCAACCTGCTGATTCTCCTGGGAGGGAGAATAAATTGGCAAACAAAGGAGGATACCAATGAAATGGTATAATTTCTGGTTCAGATAACCCAGCCACTAGAAGCAGGAAAAAGGAATGAATTTATACTTGGTGGGTCACCTGTGCCAAACTCTATGCCAAGTGTGAGTAGGAGTATTAGAAGAATCCAACCCCTTTTTAACTCTCAGATAAATATTACATCTGCCATTTTCTAAGTGAGGTAGTGAAATGTTTTAACCCCTTCTCAAAAACTAGGACTTAATTTCAGTTCAGCTCTGACATCAATTCTTGTGCCTTTTCCAAGATGCCACTTTGAAAGCTCTTGAGAGTTCCTTGGACAGCAAGATCAAAGCAATCAATTCTAAAGGTAATCAACCCCGACTATTCATTGGAAAGACTGACACTGAAGTTCCAACGCTTTGGCTATCTGATGTAAAGAGCCAACTCATGGGAAAAGATTCTGATGATGGGAAAGATTGAAGGTAGGAGGAGCAGGGGACAAGAGAGGATGAGGTGGTTGAATGGCATCACTGACTCAATGAACATGAATCTGAGCAAACTCCAGAAGACTGTGAAGGACAGGGAAGCCTGACATGCTGCAGTCCATGTGGTCATAAACAGTTGGACACAACCGAGCGACTGAACATCAGCAACTGCGTTTCTTTGACTGTACTTTTTCATCTCCCAGTATCTATGCTACTGAATTAAGGACCAACTATATTCTTGGTACTGGGAGTTCTTCACAAGTCCACAAAGCAGCCAGAGAGGTGAAAATGGGAACTGCCAAATAAAAGGTGGAATTTGTCTGACCGGCAAGGACGACAGAGAAAAACAAGTACACAGATTACTATTAATAATAGATATGACTTGCCACCAAACCTAATTTAGAACTAATAATGTTGCATAATTCATGCAATCATGAAGTCAGATATTTTGTAAAATTGCCTCACATATGGAAGTGATGAACTCCCATCTAATATCTGTGAAATGCAAGGGTGATTTCAAAGCTGCATTTCAAGTGGTGCTTGAGGGACCGTTACTGGCCGGAAACGGCCGACACAGTGAAGTTGCAGCCATTTGGTGCAGGCATGGCAACTAAAAGCTGGAACCGCAGCCAGAAATGCAGTAAAAACAGACTATTCATCCTGTTTCTATGACTTGTATTCATCACTGCAGACAACCAGGTAATTCAATTATCTTTGGCCTTGGAAGTCTGTCGTGTGGTTTATGTGCCCTTCTCTATCAGTCCCTGCTGTTCAGTCAGACCTGGGGATGGTGGGGGTAGACTTGGGGGTGGGGGGAGAACCCTGGTGTGCACGTGGACTGCAGGCTGAGAAAAAGAACCTGTGTTATTTACTCTGAAAGCAATGACAATGATCTCGTGGTCCAGAACTCATTGTCCCTTGGAGCCCCTGGTAAGAATATCATGATTCATTTTTATAGCAGCAGATTTTATACAAACTCTTTTGTTGGTGGAGAAAAATGTCTCATCTGACATGATTGCAGGGGAAATCTCCTTGTGTTCTTTTCTCTCTCTTGCCCCTAATAGTCTCGTGCCCATCTATAAGAGGACATTAAATGTGTGGCCTGCAGGATGGTAATGAGACGGCAGGCTTTTTCTAACATCAGAATTTCAATAAGGAGGGAATTTGCCTCCAAAAGAGGACAGTGATCTTTTCACAAACACTGTCCTTTGTCCTGAGGCACACAAAATCCCCAAATCCCTAAAATATTTCATCTGAAGATAAGATAATTTTGCTCCAGCCTAGGCTGAAAAAGAAAGAAGGGGAAAAAGTCATCTATCAGATGCAGCCAGGAAAGTCCTGTTGCTTAGGGAGAAGGTAAATTAAAGGCTCCTATCTTATCTGTATTTCAATTAAAATCTTATTTTTGGTCCCCAGCAGTGCAACCCGTTGAAGTCTTTCCAAGTGAAAAAAAAAAACACCATTTCTGTAGGTAGATGTTAGAGAAATCTTTAATGGGCATATTCTACATGTGATATGGGCTACTTTTCATGTGTGGAGAAATGGCAGGACAATATTTTGAAAGAGATGTGAAACTTACAAAGGTGGAAAGGTCCATGAATGCATTACCCTGGTGAATTCTCTCTTGCAGGATCTTGCTTTTTTCACTAAGCCCCCTTCTGAATATTTGCAAACCTGCCCCAAGTACTTAAAAAAAAAAAGTTGCTAAAGGGGTGGGAGGAAAGAAAGCAGGGAAAAGAGTTAGGAGCTATCCGAATATCTTGTCCAAATCCTTTTGAGATGCTGAGTTTCAGATTTATCTCCACAAAGCTGGTGAAAAGAAATATGTCAGTACTCAGATTTAGAGAATGTTATCCATGTAAGTAACATTTATGGAAACAGTTTGATAGAACTCAAAGACTGAGATCTAAGGACCAATGATAAATCATAGACTACATCAAGCACCAAACAACAGATCCATCAATTAATTGATGGATCCATTAAACTAAAAATGAAGGATACAAAACTATGTTCCAAATTAAGAATAAAGTGTTAGTCACTCAGTCATGTCTGGGTCTTTGCAACTCTCTGGACTGTAGCTCACCAGGCTCCTCTGTCCATGAAAATTTCCAGGCAAGGATATTGGAGTGGGTAGTGTTTCCCTTCTTCAATGGATCTCCCTGACCCAGGGATCAGACCTGGGTCTTGTGTATTGCAGGCAGATTCCTTACCATCTGAGCCATCTAGAAAGCCATAAGGCAAATGTAAAATGCAAGTTTTAAGCCAGCAAGGAAACACAAATGAGGACTTTCTACATCCGGGACTCTGTGCTGTGTAATCACAGTGACGGGTGGGGGTATAAGAAAGCTATGAAGTGAAGAGAAGGGGCATAGATTCTACTGCTGACTTTGCTACAGATGACCAAGAGAAAGGTCAGGACACTTTCTGTAGGAAGGACTAAATGCTAAGTATTTTAGGCTTTGCAAGCCACGTGGCCTCTGTCAAGCTACTCCACTCAGCTGCCCAGAGCACATGCTGTTGTAGACAACAAGTGCATGAATGGGTGTGGCTGTGATCCAATAAAACTTTACTTACAGATTTGGAGGTTGATTTCATATACTTTTCATGTCCTCATGTATCATTCTTCTTTTGATGTTTTTCAATCATCAAACATGTAAAAACCACTCTTGATTTAACGACCATACAAAAGCAGACGGTGGCCACGTTTGTCTTGTTCTTGGTGGTCTGCCAACTGCTGATCAAGATGGTACCTTGATACCAGCACAGGGTGGTCAGGTTCATTGCTAAAGAAGTGATTTGGAGACTAGGTGGTCTGCAGTGTGAAAGTGCTTTCCCTTGCAGTGTTCTGAGATGCAAGATCTACTTCTGTTCAGCTGGGGGAAGGTGCAGACAGCCCTAGTTAACTGTTAGCTGTTTGATTAACTAGAAACAGTTAGTGGAAGCAGCAGTGTTAGCTCAATAAAATGATCTACTTCTTCTGTTATTATGAGCCCACTGCTGCTTTCACTAACGCCAGGTCCATTGAGTGCGTGATGCCATCCAGCCATCTCGTCCTCCATCGTCCCCTTCTCCTCCCGCCCCCAATCCCTTCCAGCATCAGAGTCTTTTCCAATGAGTCAACTCTTCGCATGAGGTGGCCAAAGTACTGGAGTTTCAGGTTTAGCATCATTCCTTCCAAAGAAATCCCAGGGCTGACCTCCTTCAGAATGGACTGGTTGGATCTCCGTGCATGCATTTCTTCCTTCTTATCCCTGATATCAATCAAATGAGGTAGGTTTTTTTTTTTTCCTACCACCACTTTGCAGATAAGGAAACTGAGGCTGGATGAAGTTAACTAACCTGCCAGAGGGCACAGAGCTTATGAATCTTGCATCCAGAACAAACTGGGGCATGTGGGTCAGAGATGAGAGCCTGGAAAGTGCTGAGGGGAAGTGAAGCCATGAGTCAAACTGTCTGGCCACCAGTCAAGATACCACCACTTGACCAACTCTAGGAAAAGCTTCCTAACTCTCTGACCCTCAGTTTCCTCATCCATGAAGCAGAGCAATGACTGTGTTTATTTCATAAGCTGAGGTTGAGAAATAAATGAATTTAAGGTTCAGAACTAATCCCCAGTAGTGTTGGTTAATGGTACCATCAACCATGAATTTTCCCACATGTTCTCACATTTACCTGGTACCATATTACATCCTTTGCTTTGAGCTAATTCCATTTGGACTTTGAGAGGTTCTCCTAGAGCCATTCTTTGCATCACATTTGGAAAATGAGGCCACACTTGCTCCATCCATAAACATAAAGTTTATTATATTTTTAAACAGCCTTGGAACATCCTGAGGACTTTTCAGCTAGCTCTTGGGTATCTCCCAGGAGTGTTGGTGAAGTCCCAGACTCTTCTTGGTCTGGAATCCTGAGTGACATCCAGCTCTGCTCATGGAATACAGAATCAATGGGCTGGGAGGGACCTGGAGGCCGGTCCCTCTGCCTCCAAGGGATACAGCATGCAAATCGTTCTCACCAGCGCTCTGGGCCTGTGGCCTGTCCCCTAGATTTCTCTCATCTCCAGAGAGATCTGTAGTATCAGCTCAGCTAAACTTCATCTGGCTTTATGTGCAAACCCTTAATTATTTTAAGCAATGGGATTCCTGGGTGTTGCAGGTTTTTCTTTTCAGGAGTTCCTGATTTAAAAATCAAGATCAGAACATACCGCCACATAAGTCAAGGGTTCTCATTCCCAGAGCTTTGTGATTTGTAGGATAAAGTTCAATTCCCACCCCCTCCACCCCGATATTCAGGGTCTTCAAACTCGCATTCATCTACGTACACATCAGAGGTTTATCAGCTCCAATTACTGTCAAGCATTTTAAGGAGCACAGGTAAGCATCTCTGAAGTTGAGGTGCACTTTCAAATCCCACAGTGTGTGCCCCTCACTCTACAGCAAGGGCAGTCCTGACACAGCCACAGTCTGCACGTGTGCCTGTCAAAGACACACCAGCATTGCCGTCCTGCAGACCTGCAGAGAGAAGTGTAATCAGAAGATGATGGCATAGCACCTGTTTAAACCAGATGGCTCAGTGGTAGAGAATCTGCCTGCCAATGAAGGAGACACAGGAGATATGGGTTTGAGTTCAGTCCCTGAGTCAGGAAGATCCCCTGGGGAAGGAAATGGCAACGCACTCCAGTATTCTTGCCCAAAAGGTTTCATGCGCAGAAAGCCTGGTGGGCTACAGTCCATGGGGCTGAAAAGAGTTGGACCTACTGAGTGACTGAGCACGCATGCACACAGGATGTAAACGGTTGCGAGAAGGTGGCAAAGCAGACAGATTTAGCAACATTCCCAAGGAAGAAAAAATCCATGGGCTCCACATACTTGATAGCCCAGCATTGAGGATTATAATAACTCTTCAAAGAGATTCTGCATCTCCAACACTCTGGATGTCAGAGAAAATAATACTATATGGAGAAAGAAACTGAAAAAGTGAGTCAGGAAAGCTGAAATCTATGAGCAAGTGTTAAGACTATCATAAGCATATTCCTTCTTCTATCACAACAGTGGTACGTGATAAAAATCTGTCTACTTAAGTCTAAAGGACTTTTCCCCATAAGTATAAGATAAAATGTCTAAGTCATCAGAAAGCATAGTGGCATTGTTTTATTGTCACGTCTGTTTCTTTTTCCTTAGTGGCACATACAGTATGCTTTTATCTTGCAGCTGGTGGTATCTTCATTTTGATAAAACACGGTCGTGTGCTGATCATGGTCTAGAAGCAGGGGCATGGATGAGCAGAAGTGGTCTTTGCTGTTAAAGACTGAAGATTTGGTATAAAAGAACATCAATTTCCTTAAAAAAAAAAAAAAGGAGAGAGAGAGAGAGAGAGCTACCATATGACCCAGCAATCCCATTCTTGGGCATATACCCAGAGAAAACTATAGTTAAAAAAGATGCATACACCCCAATGTTCATTGCAGTTTGCAATAGCCAAGATATAGAAGCAACCTTAATGTCCATCAGTAGAGGAATGGATTAAGAAGATATACTACTTATATATACAATGAGATATTATCATCCCTATAAAAGAACAAAATAATGCCATTTGCAGCCACAAAGATGGACCTAGGGATTGTCATACTAGGTGAAGTAAGTCAGACACAGAAAGACAAATATTGTAAAATATGTAGCTTATATGTGGAATCTAAAAAAAGTACAAATGAACTTATTTATTAAAACAGAAGTAGAGTCATGGATATAAAAAACAAACACAGTTATCAAAGGGAAAAGCGAGGTGGGGGGAGGGATAAACTGGGAGATTGGAATTGACATATATACACTGCTATTGACATATATAAAATAGGTAACTAATAAGAACTTGCTGAATAACACAGGAAACTCTTTTCAATACTCTGTAATGGCTTATACCAGAAAAGAAGCTTAATAAAGTGGATGTATGTGTAGATATAACTGAATCATTTTGCTCTACACCTGAAACTAACACAACATTGTAAATTAATTATATTCCAATTAAAAAAAAAGAAAGGACATCATTCCCCAGGTCCTCAAGGTAACATCTCTCTGGGCTCCCCTTTTCCTTCTTGGTTCATTCTTACCTGTCCTTCAAGGCACAGATTGAATAACTCTCTACTGATATATTTTTCCAGATAATGTGTCTGCAGAAATAACATCTTCCTCCTCTGTTTGTCTATGATGTTTTTCTCATAATCATAAGTTCCAGAACCAGGGACCTTGGCTTAAATCCTGGCGTCTCTGCTTGAACAAGGCAATTAAGCCTACTTGACCTCAGTTTCTTCCGTTTTATAGTGGATGTGTGTCTCTAGCTCAGCTTGTATGGCTGTTTTGAGGATTCAGTGCATTAATACAGATAGGGACTTAGGTGAAGCTAGCTTAAGGGATGTGAAACTGACCATTTTTTATGTCACTTCGTTAGCATTGTTCCCATGGTCATTTGATTCATTGTGAGGTGGGTCTGCCTGTAGGCTCTGTGAGAGCTGGAATGGTGTCTGTGTCAGTCTCATTTCCCTCCCAGCACGTAGTGCAGCATTTGGCTCAGAGTAGGGAGTCACTCATTAAGCCCTTCAACAAACATTTATTAAATTAAATACCTGGGGTGCATTAGCCACTGTTCTAAGCTCTGGTCCTTGAGAGCTTGAAAAATATTTGTTGAACAAATGAGCAATTATTATTCACTTTACAGAGAGTGGGATGATACCCAGAAGCCTCTCAAACAGTCCCTGCTTGACCAAAGCATAGAACTCTCTAGAAGTCGGCAGCTGGAAATGGTCTGAAAACTCTGGATGCAATTTGTCAGGTTTTATTTGTTTGTTTGTTGGGACTAACCAATACTCTGTTACAAGTGCAGCTGGCTCAGCTGACAACATGGTCTTCTAGGCTGTTCTCTGGCTCAGCTGACCTCCTTTGAGGGGCTAGTCCTGATTCGACAAGCATCCTGGGTCTCTGTGATAGAAAAGGTTTCCATCTGCAGTGGTGTGGGGTCTTAGATGCTAAGAATTCCACCTCCAGCTACCCACTTACGCCTCCTTCTGTTCTACCAGCTGTCTCATCTCAGCCACAGACCTCACTTCCAGCCTACAATCCTTCTCTTCTCTCAACTCTTCCAAGTTGACTTGGATTCAGCGTCTCTTTGGCCCTTTGCTGGCTCTATTTTGGCTTCTCTATGCTGAGAATAACTTTTTTGGTAGCACTTGTGTTTGTTGCCATTCAGTCTTGGGATAATGTCTTGCCTCTGACATTGTCCCAGACAACCTCCCTGATAACATGAACAGGAACATGCTAAATAGCTATGCAGGGTGCTCACCAAATATTTCTCAGTCCCTGCCGGCTGGACGCAGTCAGTTTGCTTCTGGAATAATGTAACAATTTTTGGCCATTAGTTGTGAGTCAGTTTGTTTCTGGAATGATGCAATGGTTTTGGCCATTGAGTTGTGGGCTAAATAATTAGGTATTTCTTCTCCTATACTATTTATTTGCCTGTGAGAGATGTTTTGGGTGTCTCTGTCCCTCTGCTTCATGATCAGCGTGGTCAAGATGGCAGCCAGTCCATCAACATGAGTCTTGGAATGAAGAGGCAAGAAGAGCTTCACTGGATCTATGCATGGGGCATGAGAAAGAAAGCAAGCTTAGTTGCTGTAGGTTTACAGCTATCGTACCATAGCATGATGTAAAGAATCCAGATTGATAAGGGCACATGGTGCTTTCTACAACCCTGACCTCTATTCCCTCTTGGATTATCAAAATCACTGCAGATGGTGACTGTACCCATGAAATTAAAAGATGCTTGCTGCTTGGAAGAAAAGCTATGACCAACCTAGACAGCATATTAAGAAGAAGAGACATTACTTTGCTGCAAAAGTCCATCTAGTCAAAGCTATGGTTTTTCCAGTAGTCATCTATGAATGTGAGAATTGGACTATAAAGAAAGCTGAGCACCAAAGTGTTATGCCCGAAGTCCGAGTCCTCAAAGCTGAGAGAAATAAGACATCCACGGCAATGCAAAGCATAAAGGGGTTTATTGCTAGCTCGAGCTAGGGCTCCCCCAGCACCAACGCAGCGGCTATAGGGAAGGAGCCCCGAGTCTTGGGATGCACTGCTTTTATAGGGAATTTAATCAGGTAAAATGATACAAGAGAGGGTGTTCAAGCAGGAGGACAACTGATTGGCCACTTTAGGGGGTGTTGCAGTTGACAGATAACTGGTTGGTTACTTCCATCCATAAGATTTTTGTGTAGATTCTTGATTGGTTTTTACTTCCAAGGTAAATCACAAGCTCCTGAACGTAAAGTCAGAAGGTTTAGCCTAGTGACCGATTGGCTCGTGTACAGTGGGGCTAGGCTAGGTAATCTGAGGGTTGATTGGCTATGGGTAGTGGGCTTAGGTTGGGTAATGTCCAAAGTTCTTTTGCCCAGGAACTTGCGGGATGGAATTTCTTTTACAAGATGGAGTAGCTCAGGCCCTTCATGCTAGGGTGAGTGGGACCCTGCTAGGGGGTAGTCTCCTGGAATCGTGACCCAGGTTGACAAGAATTTAAAACCTAGGCCTAGTGCAATCTGTTGAGCCTGCTATGGCTCCGGTCTGGTTCCCCAACACAAAGAACTGATGCTTTTGAACTGTGGTGTTGGAGAAGACTCTTGAGAGTCTCGTGGACTGCAAGGAGACCAAACCAGTCCATCTTAAAGGAGATCAGTCCTGAATATTCATTGGAAAGACTGACGCTGAAGCTGAAACTCTAGTACTTTGGCTACCTGATGCAAATAACTGACTCATTGGAAAAGGCCTTGACGCTGGGAAAGATTGAAGGTATGAGGAGAAGGGGACAAAAGAGGGTGAGATGGTTGGATGGCACCTCTGACTCATGGATATGAGTTTGAGTAAGCTCCGGGAGTTGGTGATGGAAAGGGAAGCCTTGGTGTGCTGCCATCCATGGGGTTGCAAAGAGTCGGACATGACTGAGCAACTGAACAATGACAAGTGGAAGATGATCTCTGTGGCCAAGCTGTATGCTGACGAGCCAATTCCGCTGTTTATTACAGTTGATAAGTAGCAGAAGGCTGTCTAATAGAACGTCTACTATTTAGTGAACAGGGCTGGAATTAGGTAACGGTGGCAGGCAACATTATAAGCAATTGTGCTTGATGCAGGGTTCTTTTACATTCATTCATAGTGTGGAGTCATTTCAAATGCCAGTCTCCACTCTGCATGCTGCAGCCGCGTCTAATATTTCTAAACATATTTCGGCTCGGTGACACCTTAATGGTACACAATCACGCGCGGCCTCCCTCTTAGAAAAATGGATACTCTCATTTCTTTAAACATTGGGTCTTTACCTTGAACCATTTCCATTTAAATGCAAATTTCAATCATGTCTACCATTCTGTGTTCCAACGTGAGCCGACGGAAATGATAGTAACTTGCATCCAAATTTTGAGAGGCTGAGAGCCGTTCCCTATGGGGTCCTAGACAGGTTTAAATGGTTCTTTTTCTGTCTTGGCCCTGTGTTGCTGAGATTAATTTCAAAGAGAATGTGTCGCTTCCACTGGGTGGCTTGATCAAGTCAGAAGAGGGAAAGAAGGCACCCAAAACTAAGGAGAGGAGATGGAGGTGTCACATGGAGGGCCCGGAAGTGACCTGGTGACATATTAAAGTGCTCTGGCTTAAAAATTCAGGGCCCATGAGCTCCTAAAGGGCTCTGATGGACAGTGGATGCCTGGTGCCTTTTCCCAGAGGGAGGTGTCCATTTCTCAGCATACGCCTCTCATCTTCATAAAGGCCTGAGTTGGAGTCCAGGCCTGCTTGGCCTGATGGATCTTTCCTTGTCTGCAGCGAGCACACTGGGGCAGAGCAGTTCAGGAGAGCAGCCCTACAGTAGGGCAGGAGGGCCAGTATGATGGGCAGGGCATTTACTGAGTTGAGCCCTTAAGAGGGTAAAAGATATTTCTGGGGGTTTCCAGAATCCCACCTACGGAGAGAACCAGGTGCCAGTGTCCAAAGTCACTGGGACTTCAGAGGATTCTGAAAGTTTGTCTCTTGGAGGAAGGAGCATGAGCTCTAGAATCATACTTTGCTGCTGCTGTTCAGCTGTGAAGTTGTTTCTGAGTTTGAATTCCACGGAATTCAACATGCCAGGCTCCTCTGTCCCACACTGTCTCCTGGAGTTTGCTCAGACTCATGTCCATTGAGTTGGTGATGCCATCCGACCATCTCATTCTCTTTCGTCCCCTCCTCCTGCCTTCAGTCTTTCCCAGAAGCAGGGTCTTTTCTAATGAGTCAGATCTTCTCATCAGATGGCCAAAGTATTGGAGCTTCAGGTTTACCACCAGCCCTCTCAATGAATATTCAGGGTTGATTTGCTTTAGGATGGACTGATTTGATCTCCTCTTTGCCCAAGGGACTCTCAAGAATCTTCTCCAGTACCACAATCTGAAAACATCCTTTCTTCAGAGCTCAGCCTTCTCTATGGTCCAATAATCTGCACATGACTACTAGAAAAACCATAGCTTTGACTATGCAGACTATGTTGTCTCTGCTTTTTAACACACTATCTATGTTTTTCATAGCTTTCCTTCCAAGGAGCAAGTATCTTCTAACTTCATGGCTAGTCACCATCTGTGGTGAGTTGGGAGTCTAAGAAAATTAAATCTGTCACCATGTTGATGGGGTTCAAATTGGACCATGCACTTCCTGGCATCCTGGGCAAGGGGATTTACCTGGGCTTCTGTTTTCACAGACATAATTGGAGACAAGAATATAAATCGTTCTCCTGGGGTCTTGGTAAGGATAAACATGCTAATAACGCATGTCATTGGCTTGCAGTAATGTGCCTGGTCCTGTGTGGGTGACCTAGAAAAGTCACCGAGGGCACAGTGCAGGCAGGAGGACTGGAGACAACAGTGTTCGCTCTTCTACTTTGTTATTTATTTGATCCAATGGTTCCCTGTGTTCAGCAGAGAAATCCTTCCAGACAAAAGGCCTTTCCTTGGCATAGGTAAGGGGGAACAGAGGGAGGCTCTTATGAAGGCCTGGAATGTCTTTTTTTTTTTTTTCTCAAATTTTTCTTATTGAAATATCGTGCTTCCCAGGTCACAGTATTAAAGAATCTGCTTGTCCATGCAGGAGATGCAGTTTCTACCGCTGGGTCAGGAAGATCCCCTGGAATAGGAAATGGCACCTCACTTCAGTATTCTTGGCTGGAGAATCCTGGACAGAGAAGTCTGACAGGATACAGTCCATAGGGTCAAAAAGAATCAGACACAACTGAAGCAACTTAGCATGCATGCATGCTTGTACGTGTTTGAGAATATTTTTCTTGTATTCAGTCACTCAGTTGTGTCTGACTCTTTGTGACCCCCATGGACTGTAGCCTGCCAGGCTCTCCTGTCCATAGGATTCTTCAGCTGAGAATATTGAAGTAGAGTGCCATTTCCTATTCCAGGGCATCTTTCCAACCCAGGGACTGAACTTGCACCTCTTGCGTCTCCTGCATGGCAGGCAGCTTCTTTGCCACCATTTAGGGCAAATGAACATTCTACTGAAATCTTCCTGAAATACTTGTACTTTTGCTCTGAATTTGACCCATGATTCTAAAATAGCCCATGTGCTCATCCTTCTTCAATACAACATGATCAGGAACCTCCATGAGGGAGTGTGGAGAGCCTGAGTCTGGGACATCTGGCTACCTGCTCCCTCTGGCCTCCCAGCCACAACCACACATGCGATGTGCCATTGGGTTTATTTTCAGAAAGATGAACACAGCATTGTGCAGCAGAAAGTGCCTTGAACCTAGAGATGGAAGCCCTTGCTTAAGTCTTGACTCTACCGTGCTGAAACTTTGGGTGGCTGATACATGCCTGTAAAATGGACTTTTAAAGAAACTATTTGGAAGAAATTCTGCAGCTGATCAACAATCAGAGAAGCATGCAGGTACCTCAAGGGTTTTAGATCTCCAATCCTCCCAGTTACAGCCCCACCCTCCTGGAAATTCTGAGCCTCCCCTATAAAATGAGGTCATTGAGCGTAACTCCAGGGAAATAGTGAGGGTCTCAGGAGAGTTCTGTACTCTGTACATGAGAGCACTTTGTAAACAAAGGAACAAATGTGATATGTGATTACTTCTTCCCTGTGAACCAGGAGACACTCACAGACTTCAACAAATAAGCTTTGATAAGAGGTTCTAAGCTCTGGAAAGTGAAGTTTCTCAGTAGCATCTGACTCTTTGTGACCCCATGAACTGTAGCCTACCAGGCTCCTCTGACCATGGGATTTTCCAGGTAGGGGTACTGGAGTGGGTTGTCTTTTCCTTCTCCAAGAGATCTTCCCAACCTAAGAATCAAACTTGAATCTCCCACACTGCAGGCAGATGCTCTACTATCTGAGCCACCAGGGAAGCACTGGAAAGACCCAGAAAAATTATTTCCTAGAGCAGAAACAGAGAAGTCTGACAGGATACAGTCCATAGGGTCAAAAAGAATCAGACACAACTGAAGCAACTTAGCATGCATGCATGCTTGTACGTGTTTGAGAATATTTTTCTTGTATTCAGTCACTCAGTTGTGTCTGACTCTTTGTGACCCCCATGGACTGTAGCCTGCCAGGCTCTCCTGTCCATAGGATTCTTCAGCTGAGAATATTGAAGTAGAGTGCCATTTCCTATTCCAGGGCATCTTTCCAACCCAGGGACTGAACTTGCACCTCTTGCGTCTCCTGCATGGCAGGCAGCTTCTTTGCCACCATTTAGGGCAAATGAACATTCTACTGAAATCTTCCTGAAATACTTGTACTTTTGCTCTGAATTTGACCCATGATTCTAAAATAGCCCATGTGCTCATCCTTCTTCAATACAACATGATCAGGAACCTCCATGAGGGAGTGTGGAGAGCCTGAGTCTGGGACATCTGGCTACCTGCTCCCTCTGGCCTCCCAGCCACAACCACACATGCGATGTGCCATTGGGTTTATTTTCAGAAAGATGAACACAGCATTGTGCAGCAGAAAGTGCCTTGAACCTAGAGATGGAAGCCCTTGCTTAAGTCTTGACTCTACCGTGCTGAAACTTTGGGTGGCTGATACATGCCTGTAAAATGGACTTTTAAAGAAACTATTTGGAAGAAATTCTGCAGCTGATCAACAATCAGAGAAGCATGCAGGTACCTCAAGGGTTTTAGATCTCCAATCCTCCAGTTACAGCCCCACCCTCCTGGAAATTCTGAGCCTCCCCTATAAAATGAGGTCATTGAGCGTAACTCCAGGGAAATAGTGAGGGTCTCAGGAGAGTTCTGTACTCTGTACATGAGAGCACTTTGTAAACAAAGGAACAAATGTGATATGTGATTACTTCTTCCCTGTGAACCAGGAGACACTCACAGACTTCAACAAATAAGCTTTGATAAGAGGTTCTAAGCTCTGGAAAGTGAAGTTTCTCAGTAGCATCTGACTCTTTGTGACCCCATGAACTGTAGCCTACCAGGCTCCTCTGACCATGGGATTTTCCAGGTAGGGGTACTGGAGTGGGTTGTCTTTTCCTTCTCCAAGAGATCTTCCCAACCTAAGAATCAAACTTGAATCTCCCACACTGCAGGCAGATGCTCTACTATCTGAGCCACCAGGGAAGCACTGGAAAGACCCAGAAAAATTATTTCCTAGAGCAGATGTGAAAGGGTCTGATACCCATTAAGCTGGGCAGATATGAGGAGGTTACTGCCTACGTGCTTTTCATTACCTAAGCCTGATCCTGGCCACACCAAGCCCTTAAATGCTGGGCGAGGAAACAGAAAAGTTGAGGTCCGTGTAGGTGATTCACATGGAGCTGAAGACACACACTTTAACCTAATTTTAACCTGGAAAGTCAGTGGTTGGGGGGAGGTTTACTCAGAGGCTAGTAGCATAAGAACTTGGTCGGAGGGCCCAGAGAGGGACTTGATGTTCAGCTGGGGAGGCTTTCCAGTTTTGCCATTTAGGGTTGTACTTGAAGTTATTGATAGGGACACTGGCGTACAAGACAGTAGCAGGTGAAGGCAAAGGAACTGCAATGAAGACTGAAAAAGAGCCCACTAGCCACAGAAAAGCAAAGTAGGGGGATATTTTCCCTGGTGGCTCAGAGGTTAAAGCATCTGCCTACAATGCGGGAGACCTGGGTTCGATGCCTGGGTCAGGAAGATCTCCTGGAGAAGGAAATGGCAACCCACTCCAGTACTTTTGCCTGGAGAATCCCATGGACTGAGGAGCCTGGGGGGTTACAGTCCAGGGGGTCACAAAGAGTCGGACACGACTGAGCGACTTCACTCCACTTTGAATGATGAGGCTCCTCCATAAGATTACATGGTTCTTGAGAGCAAGAACTAGGTTTGAGAGACTTCCCTGGTGGTTCAGTGGTTAAGATTCTGTGCTTCCACTGCAGGGGCATGAGTTGAATCCCTGGTTGAGAAACTAAGATCCCACCAGGCATGGTTAAACACACACACACACACACACACACACACACACACACACAATATTCAGGTTATAAAAGGAAAAGAAGTAGCTATGATTTGGAGAGACTGTCACAGAAGGGTATAGGCTTGACGTGTGTTTGTTCAAGGACTGAGTGGAGAAATGGGTGGACGGATGTGTGAATTTGTATCTGTACTCGTAAACACTCTGCCTCCGTTCCTCCCCCTCATCATCACTGCTGTCACTGTCTTGCCAGATCTTCCCTCTCCCAGTGGCATCATCCCTCTCTGATGTCAGCAACTAGTTGGCCCCATCTTATGTCCTTTGGTTTCTGCTTGAATGTTTCCCAGCTGCCTTCAAGGGACAAACTCCCACACCTGTGACTCCATCACGTGGCACTCTCTGCTCCTCAACCTTGGTTCCTGATGCTCCATAGCATGCACCATTCTAAAGAACTAGATTAGTTTGACTTATTACGGGCTGTTCCCTCATGCTTCCCTGCAATACCAGCTGCACTCAAGCATAGGGTATAGTGAGCCTGTTAACCTCTGTTTGCCCAGAAACCTGTACAGCTCCTGGTACATGCAGATGTTCAATAACTATTGATAGAACTTAAGGATGCATTATTAAGTTTAGGGCTCCCTTGCTAGCTCAGTTGGTAAAGGACTGGCCTGCAATGCCAGAGACCCTGGTTTTATTCCTGGGTCAGGAAGATCCCCTGGAGAAGGGATAGGTTACCCACTCTAGTGTTCTGGCTTGGAGAATTCCATGGACAGTCCATGGGGTTGAAAAGAATCAGACACGACTGGGTGACTTTCACTTTCACACTTATTGAGTTTATTATAGATACTATTTGTTGAGCACAGAGGGCTCATAGGCTGTAGTCCTTGGCATTCATTGCAGATTCTTGTGCCACTAGGAAATAGAACTTCTCAACCCCATTTTATGGATTAGCCGTCTCAAAATACATGCACACACGCTGGTGTGCAGGCAGCTGTGTTCCTTTTAGGAGAGAATGCCCACTGAGCTCAGAAGGTCCTCAAACGCTTGATGGCACAGGTCCGTCCATGGGCTGAGCCCGGCTGGCCAAGGACTCCAGGCACAGGGGCCAAGCGGGATGTATGGGTAAGAACACGCCTGCTCCAGGCCAGCCCTGGTTTCCCAGGACCGCTAAGGCGCCCTGCCCGATGCGGATGGTTCTCGGCAGATGGGGGGCCTCCCTGCCAGGCAGGGATGTGCTAACTGAATTCAGATGTTCAGCTCCAGGAGACAGGCCAGTCTCTGTACATTTGGGAGAACTTGAAAGAATTCTGGAAGAGCCATCAATCATGGACTGGAGCCTTTTATCAAGCTCTAATTTATCATGGTCTCTTAATTACTTTGACTGGAGAAGTCGTGATCCATATGTATTGGAAATTTGGTCAGCCCGGGCCTGTTTCTCATGACAAGGGGCAGTGCTTAATACGCACTATTTCGCTTAGAGTGATTCCACTTGGCCGTGATGGTCCCTCTGCTGGTAGCTTGGCAAAGTGTCTTCTGGTCTCCACAGTGCCATGTCCTGCGTTTCCCCATGAGATACAAGGTGAGGAAGAGTCTCTCAGGAGACTTGGTATTGACTGAAAAAGAAAAGACAATGAGACAATTACAACTGAGTACAATAAGTGGCATAAAGTCCAACTGTGTGGGTATTGTGTGGTCACCTAGAAAAGGCTCATGACTAAGTCTAGGGCATCAGGGAGGGCTGCCTGAAGGAAGTGGCATCATCTTCAGATTTAAAGATTATTGGAAAGCAAGAGTCACGTGAAGGCCTGGAAGAAGATGATAAGCTGGAACGTCGAAGAATTTAAATGAGCCAGTTGTGGCTATAACTGTAGCAGAAGGTGTTACAAGCACATTGATAAGGTCTGACACACAGTAGGACCTATTCTTTGAACTCCAGACAAGTCCAGCATGCTTCCTTCGCATCTCTATTGGGTTGGCTGATGGACCATCTCCAACCTAGTATGCAAAACGTAGTCAAAACTCTGGCCACATTTCCCTCCCCACAATCTCCTGTCTCGTCCCAATTCCTCCCCATCTCACCAGTGGTACCACTTTATATCCATCTGATCAGGCCCCAAACCTAGACGTCAAGCTTGCTTCTTCCCTCCCGTAAACTCCCTCATCCAATGCACCAAGGCATCCTGCTTCTTCTACCTTCAATATGAAACCCCGCATCTGTTCAGGTATCACCCTCACTGTTCCATTCCAAACCTCCACCTGCTTCATGCAAATCCTGCTGATGTCTCCCATGGAGGACGCTGGACTCATGCTGGTCCCAAGTACTGAGCACTCCTGCCGTGTACATGTACGGCCCTGTACACTGTACACATCTGCTGTAATGTACAAGTACTATCCATATCTGCCTGCGCTCAACTGGAACTCTATTTGAGAACATGAGAACTATTCAGTTTGCCTTCAGTCCTCTGCAATACATGTTTGGTAAAGGTAGAGGAGCATGTTACTGGGAAGCCGCGACCTGGAAATAGTTCCCATCATCTCTGCATCATTGAGGCATCAGCACACATGGGCTCCATGCCTGTGATGAGCCAGAGGTTCCAGGACCCCAGATGTGGTCTCTGACCTCATACAGCTTACAGTCTAGTGGGTGGGGCAGGGAGATGAGCAAAGCATCATGACCGAGTGGAAAAGGACTCCAAGGAAGGTGATCCCCAGGGGCTGGGGGACCTGACACAGGCCTGGGATGAAGGAGAGTGAGTCAGCAATGAGAGAGGAGGCTCCTCAGGGCCAGAGAAGAAGGGTGGCAGGGTCTGGGGGAGAGGGTAGTGATCGTTTCCATCTCTCTATTGAGGGTGACCTGACATGCCATCTGCTTTTGTTCTCAGTGTAATCACTAGAAGCTTCCCCAGTTCCCAGCCCCTTTCATTGCGCAAGGTGTCCCAGTATAATCTGCTTTACAGCCACCCCACTCCTGGTGAAAAACATCACCAAGGCACCCGGCAAAACGGCAGGCGGGGCCCTGGCCTCCAGCACAGTGGGAAGAGGTGGAAGCCTTTGGCTAGAGAAAGCTCCCCAGGCATTTCTGATGCCAGGCCCACCTTCCTGTAAGTGGCGCAACCCCCTTGGGCAGCCTGAGATGCTCCCGTGTGTAGGCCCCAGCTAAACACTGCTAGCATGACCACCCAGGGCGAGGGGAGCTCACCTCTCCAGGGGCCACATGAAGAAACAGGAAATTTGGGTTCTTCTGACATTTTCCCCAAGGTTACACACTTAGCACAAGCTGGAACTAGCATCATCGAGACTGCAGAATTTACTCTTTCTTTACCCTTTGCCGAACCTTTGCATCGGCCCTTTCTGAGAGATCTATACGCTCAGTTGCGTCGGTCGTGTCCGACTCTCTGTGACCCTGTGGACTGTAGCCCGCCAGGCTCCTCCGTCCATGGGATTCTCCAGGCAAGGATACTGGAGTGGGTTGCTATTTCCTCCTTCAGAGAAGCTTCCCTACTCAGGATCAAACCTGAGTCTCCTTTGGCTCCTGGATTGGCAGGCAGATTCTTTACCGCTAGAGCTTCAGCCTGAGAGACCCTGAAGCCAGAACTCAGTGAATTTGTTCCTGGCTTCTTTCGTTAGCCTCACTTGTTGTTTTCATTCTGGCTGTTGTTGACAACCTCCCTCCTCCAAACGAACTGCTGAAGAAAGTTTCAAGCCTGTGGACATCAGCCCTATTTGGGTTACCAGCCGCAACCTGACTCACGGTACCACCTACATACAGCTTTTCTGTGTCAGGAGGGCAATGCTGGAGAGATTTTTTTTTTTTCTTTAATTCATCTCAGAACAGAAGAAACTCAGGTTTGGCGCTGCCTCACTGACTCCCCTTTCAAGCTGGCAGGAAAGCTGGCCCTAAGGGAAACTGTTCAAGAAATATAAATAGCCTTTAGTTAAAAGCTGCCTCCTCATCCCGCCGCAATGCCTCCGGCACCCATTAACCACCACTGACTCATCCATCCCACCGCTGTGAAATGCATATCTGTTGGCAAATATATTGTGAACACACTCATCCGTTATGGAGTGTCCACTAAATGTCAGGAACTTAACAAATAACAGCCTCACAAGTCAGGCCATATCAGCTCCCCTTTACAGATGAGGGCATTGAGACCAGGTGGATGCAGTGACTTGCCCCAAGTGCCACAGCGAGTGAGATGTGGAGTTTGGATATACATACATCAAAGTTGACTTGATTCCAATCCTGTGTTCTTTGCCTCACATCGGATGACTTCTATCCACCAAGAGAAACGGCACTGAATGATGAATCAGGAATAAACTCTGAGTTCAAAGTACTGACATTGAAAAAGGGCTGATGAAATGGCACTCCTGGTGATAAAATATGCGAAGGAATGGTGGTGGTTCTTTCCTGGGTTATTCTGGAGATGGAACAGTGCCTATTTGACTTGAATGCTCTGTATACATGAATGTGTGGCCATGTGAGCAACTGTATGTGTGTGCCTGTGTGCTGACTTTTGTGCATGAGCATGTGTTTGTTTTGTGCACGTGTGTGCACAAGTAGCTTTAGAAGAGTCAGTTGTCACTGGATTCTGTAAAGTCTAAGCAGCATGACAAGAAGCTGTGTTGCTCTACATTTTCTATAGGGATGATTTCCAACTGAGAAATATGAGTAAGATGTGAAACTACCTGTAGGAAGACTGGTTCCCAACTGAAACCTTAATCTGGGGACTTGTCCTTAAACAGGAAATTCTAGGCAATCAATAACATTTATTTACCAAACCTTTATTCAGTCAATAAGCATTTAATAAAACTACTACCTG
This sequence comes from Madoqua kirkii, assembly GCA_006408675.1. NCBI lineage: Eukaryota > Metazoa > Chordata > Mammalia > Artiodactyla > Bovidae > Madoqua > Madoqua kirkii. Next base: position 52,741 of record SJYC01073670.1, read on the forward strand.
CTTATTTAACTTATGTGCACAGTGCATCATGAGAAACGCTGGACTGGAAGAAACACAAGCTGGAATCAAGAGTGCCGGGAGAAATATCAATAACCTCAGATATGCAGATAACACCACCCTTATGGCAGAAAGTGAAGAGGAACTAAAAAGCCTCTTGATGAAGGTGAAAGAGGAGAGCGAAACAGTTGACTTAAAGCTTAACATTCAGAAAATGAAGATCATGGCATCTTGTCCCATCACTTCATGGCAAATAGATGGGGAAACAGTGTCAGACTTTATTTTGGGGGGCTCCAAAATCACTGCAGATGGTGACTGTAGCCATGAAATTAAAAGACGCTTACTCCTTGGAAGAAAAGTTATGACCAACCTAGATAGCATATTCAAAAGCATAGACATTACTTTGCCGACTAAGGTCCATCTAGTCAAGGTTATGGTTTTTCCAGTGATCATGTATGGATGTGAGAGTTGAACTGTGAAGAAAGCTGAGCATTGAAGAATTGATGATTTTGAACTGTGGTGTTGGAGAAGACTCTTGAGAGTCCCTTGGACTGCAAGGAGATCCAACCAGTCCATTCTGAAGGAGATCAGCCCTGGGATTTCTTTGGAAGGAATGATGCTAAAGCTGAAACTCCAGTACTTTGGCCACCTCTTGTGAAGAGTTGACTCACTGGAAAAGATTCTGATGCTGGGAGAGATTGGGGGCAGGAGGAGAAGGGGACGACCGAGGATGAGATGGCTGGATGGCATCATGCACTCGATGGACGTGAGTCTGAGTGAACTTCGGGAGCTGGTGATGAACAGAAAGGCCTGGCGTGCTGCGATTCATGGGGTCGCAGAGAGTCAACTGTGAAGAAGGCTGAGCACCGAAGAATTGATGCTTTTGAACTGTGGTGTTGGAGAAGACTCTTGAGAGTCCCTTGGACTGCAAGGAGATCCAACCAGTCCATTCTGAAGGAGATCAGCCCTGGGATTTCTTTGGAAGGAATGATGCTAAAGCTGAAACTCCAGTACTTTGGCCACCTCTTGTGAAGAGTTGACTCACTGGAAAAGATTCTGATGCTGGGAGAGATTGGGGGCAGGAGGAGAAGGGGACGACCGAGGATGAGATGGCTGGATGGCATCATGCACTCGATGGACGTGAGTCTGAGTGAACTTCGGGAGCTGGTGATGAACAGAAAGGCCTGGTGTGCTGCGATTCATGGGGTCGCAGAGAGTCAGACACGACTGAGCGACTGAACTGAACTGAACTGAACTACTTACCAGATATTGGTTCACATCAGCATTAACAATTACAAATTAACAGGAAGATAAGCAAAACTACAATTTTTAATATGAAAAAGAACATTACAAAATCATGTAGTGGGGTTGATAGACACAAACATGGAAGCTTATGGAAATGTGAGCGTTTTTAAACAAATCTAAAAATTTGTGAAATACACCTTTCAAGTGTTCTTGCCTGGATTTGTTCTTACAGGATGACTAGAAGTTGTCCAGGGAATGTGGAGATATGCCAGAAAGAGTGGACTGGAATAGAGGCGATATGGAGGCAAAGCACCTGCAGGCAATGGCAGAGATATTTACTGATCATTGAATAACCAGCGGTTCCCTGGCACTGACCATTTGCTGGAGGGAAGGCTTGTTAGAACTATGCTAGGAATACTTCCAACCTATAGGCTGTGAGCAGAAGTGCTGTGTCAGTTTCAGGCTCAAGCACTTAAGAGCTATTATGGAAATCTCAGGTCTTTTACCCCTGTGACTCCTTCCATAGGGACCACGTGATAAAATCAAAGCAGCCTGATCCCTGAGTCACTGCATGGAGGACAACATCCCTGGAGGGTCTCCCAACAGGAATTAGAGTTTGGGTTCAATCACTGAGATGCTGAGGTTAACTTATTATCATAGCTTAGTAAGCCCTGGTACCTCAGGTGATAAAGAATCTGCCTGCTCTACAGGAGATGCAAGAGACAGAAATTCGATCCCTGGGTCAGGAATGATCCCCTGGAGAAGGACATGGCAACCCACTCCAGTATTCTTGCCTGGAGACTTCCGTGGGTAGTGGAGCCTGGTATGCTACGGTCCGTGTGGTCACAAAGAGTTGGGAACGACTGAATGACTAACACTTTCACTGTAAGGTCTACCTTGATTTATAGAGAGGTATTGGGACTTTAAGAAGTTTGGCATTGACAGAGGATGAAGAACAAAACAGAGGAAGAAGTAGCCTGCAAACTCCTTGTCTGAACTGGGAGCTTCTTGAACCGACTACTTTCCAACTGGGGCTAAATTTTCCTTTTCATTGTTCCTATTGAGAAGGTATGGTATCTGCAGGATTTGATGATAGAGCAATTTGAGCAAAGCTGAGAAAAAGCATTCCTTCCTTCCCCATTTCCCTTCCTTGATTTTTTAACCCTAAAAATCATAGTCGAACTAACAGGGTCTTAGTTAACCAAAATCTCCTTCGTGGGCGCAGAGAAGTATTTTGTTTACTGAACCTTAGGGACCTAGAACTATGCCTGACGCAATATTTATTGACTGGGCATCCCAAGACCAACACGACTGTCTCTCCGAATGTAGACGAGTTTAAAGTTTGTGAGTTTGAAGTTCAAAGACACATATTCATGTCCCAACTCTGCCCTTACCAGCAGCTTGACCTTGAGTCATCTGTACTCCAGTCTCCCTGGACCTCAGCGTTCCCTCCCAGTGAATGAGGATTACATGGCCATGCTCTAATTCAAGGACATACTTGCCTTATGGAGATGGAAGGTTTCCCAGCTCTAAAAGAATGTAGAGACTGCGCAGCTTTTATCAGTCTTTTTTTTTTTTCTCCCCCTCTTAGGCTCTAGTGATTTGGTTGAAAGATAAGGTCCATTACCGGAGACAACTGGAAATGTTTGCAGCTTTGCTTGGGGAGTTGGTAAAATACTCTGGGCTTCAGAACCACCAGGACATTAATTATCTTTTACCAAAAGCTTCCTTAGGCAGCAAATTTGCTCAGATTACAGTGAAGAAATACAAGGCCACTATGTATGTCCCTGATGAGAAAATCTTGGGAAATCTGTGTACAGAAATAGTTCTAGGTGCTCCTAAGTTTCTGAAATCTAGGAAATATTATCTTTTATAAGAAATTAAAAAAAAGAAATCTAAAAAGGGTCTCTGAGATTTTATGCTTTATTGTTGTAACAATGATGAATTTGTCATGACATCTCCCAAGCACAGTAGCATCTTGTATGTGTGCAGCACTTGGCCCGTATTTTCCATTAATTTCCATCAAGGCTTCCCTGGTGGCTCAGATGGTAAAGGATCTGCCTGCTATGCAGGAGACCTGGGTTCAGTCCCTGGGTCAGGAAGATACCCTAGAGGAGGGCATGGCTACCCACTCCAATATTCTTGCCTGAGAATCCCAAAGACAGAGGACCCTCATGGGCTACAGCTCATGGGGTCACAAAGAGTTGGACACTACTGAGCTACTAACATAGTCCATTCATTACAGCCATGCATGTTTATTGCAGAGTCATCTGGTAAAGATACACATAATCATGCAGCTATAACTGAGTGGCTGCAATGCACCAGCCTCAGTTCAAGACAAGCTATATTTCTTAATTTTATACTCACAACCAGGCTAGGAGGTCAGTGTTATTATAGCCATTTTACAGATTGGGAAACAGAAATACTGAGTGACTAAGTAACTTCTCCAAGGCTCTGCAATTAATAAATGTCAAAGCCAGGATTTAAGCCCAGACAGTACAGTTCCAGAATGAATAACCAAAAATAGTTTTAATCTTACTGTTATGGACTTATCTGTTTTCTCCAAAATCCATATATAAAATCCCTAACACCTCATATATCACAATGTGACTGTATTTGGAGTCAGAGATAATTAAGGTTAAATGAGGTTGTATGAATGGACCTTAATCCAATATGGCTGGTCTTATGAAGAGATTAGGACACAGAGAGAGATACCAGAGTTCAGGCACTTAAAGGGCCAACAACGCGCCGGAGCAGCATCTCCAAGCCAAGGAGAGAGGCTTCCGAAGAAACCAATCATGAGGAGACCTTGACCTTGGACTCTGCCCTCCATGACTGTGAGAAATGCATTTCTTCCAGTCTGTGGTATTTTTTTATGGCAGCCCCAGAAAATTAATATATTCCCCAATACAAACTGGCATATAATGCGATCATTCAGGCCCTCAACAAACATCTACTGGACATCTTGCAAACTGTTTCTGACCATGCTATGTCCTGGGCAGACAAAAATATCTTTTATAAAAACTTTTATTCTGAAGGAATTTATTGTCTGTGTTTGCCAGTGCAGGGCCCTGTCCTGATGAAAAGGACCTAAGATGATACGAGAAGATGCACTATAGCAATTTCATTCATTCATTCTTTTATTCATTGTGTATTTATTCATGCATCTTTAGGAAGGAGGCACAGACTATGGAAATAAGAGCTGGGAACGTGCCCTGATCCCCACGCTGTAGATACACCCCAGATGGGTGCCCGTCAGAGCCCTGGTCCTAGAGTTGGTCTTCAGAGGTTGAAGTCTCAGCAAAACCATCTTTAGGCTGTGTGACTACAGATAGGGCTCTGAAACTCTCTGGCTCTGTTTTAAAACTGTCAGAAAGGTCCACAGTCTAGCCTCAGAGGCAGGGAGTCAAGGTTCTACTGCTTCTTGGCTAGTGTGCAAAAAACAAAACCAAGCAAAATCTGTTAACTGGGAAATGAGAATAAGATGTTCTAAGACACTATTCTGGGACCAAAAAAAAAAAAAGCCTCAAGAATGGCCACCATGATACCTCGGGGGGAAGTGAGCTTCGGGGGACATCTTCCCGCTGCTCTGTTCCCTCAGTCATCTGTGCCTGTTTGTTTTTGATTGAGGGATAAGGGCCCTGAGACACTGATAAGTGTAGAGCTTCACGTTGTCATTAAAGTAGCCTTGACTCCAGGCTCATTAAAGCCATCATGTTGGCAAAGACTCACTCAGGATATGAGATGTTGCTTCCGACTCCACTGCTGGTGGAGAGAAATGAGCATGATCTGTATAACTTATTGAGGAATTTGTAATTTTAGATTCCAACTGGTCCCATCTGTCTGGCCTGGCCTGTATTTCTGTCCTGGGGCTTGAGCTGACCCACGCTTATCCACTCTCTTGAGCTGCTGTGAGATTTGATGCTATGCCCTGGCATCCACGTTTCTCTAGAAACCCAAGATGTTCTTAAGATTTGGCTCCAACTTGGCTCTGCCCTTCTGTATTGGGCTGAAGAAAGTGAAAGTGTTACTCACTCAGCCTTGTCCAACTCTTTGCCACCCCCTGGGCTGTAGCCCACCAGGCTCCTCTCTCCATGGGATTCTCTAGGCAAGAACAGCAGAATGGGTTCTCATTCCTTCTCCAGGAGATGGTCCGGATTCGAAAATCAAACCCAGGTCTCCTGCTTTGCAGGAGGATTCTTTACTTCTGAGCCATCAGGAAAGAGTATCCTCCAAAAATTCAGGTCCACCTGGAAACTCAGAGTGTGACCTTATTTGAGAGTATATCTTTTTCTTTCTTGGCTGTGCTTGGTCTTCCTTGCAGAGCACAGACTTCTCTTGTTGCAGAACACGGGCTCTAGAGCCCATGGGCTCAGTAGTTGGCGGCTCCAGGCTCAGTTGCCCTGCAGTGTGTGGGATCTTATTTCCTTGATCAATGATTGAAGCATTGTCCCCACATTGGAAGGGGGATTTTTTAACCCCTGGATTACCAGGAAAGTCTCAGGGGAATAGATCTTTAAGGAATAATTAAATGAACATACGGTCATCCTCATTCTGAATAAGGTCGCTCTGGGCTCTAGTCCAGTGACTAGTGTCCTTACTATAAGATGAAGGAAATTTGGACACAGAGCCAGGCAGAGAGGGAAGATGAAGTAAAGCCAGCCTCAGGGAGCCCCCGTGGAGATGTAGCCAGAAGCTGGAGCAATGAGTCTACATCGCAAGGGCACCAGGGCTTGACAGCAAACCACCAGGCGCTGGGAGAAAGATGTGGGACAGACTCTCCTTGGAGGCCCCCAGAAAGAGCCCAGTTCTGCCAGCAGCTTGATTTCAGGCTTCCAGCCTCCAGAACCATGAGAAAACCAACTGCTATTGTTTTAAGCCACCCCCTTTGAGCCAGTCTGTTCCTGCCCATCTAGGAAACCAAGATGCTTTCTCATCAACTAATAGCGATTCCTTGCATCTCTGTCCTAGTCCTGCCCAAGGTTTGCCAAGATCAGAGCCTTGGCTGCCCATTCCAGGCCCGCCCTGCCCAGGAGTCCGCTCAGGGTAAGGACCCGTCTCCAACGCCCGGAACAACTCTTCTGCAGCCTCAGTCCTGATCACTCATCCCCTTTATGCCTGGGTGTCTCTTTGGCTTTTGAACTTGGGGTCCAGCCTCCCTTCCCTTGCCACCGACCTTCAGTGGACAGTCTAGAGCTTGCAGGGTATGCAAAGCTTAGGTGAGGCTAGAGGAGGCAGAGCTGGCCTCTGAGGTTTGTGTGCCCCTGCTTTCCCATCTGCTGGTCTCTTCCGTCAGGAGTCAGGCTCTCCAGGCTGACCACGCAGCCCTGGGTGGGTCCCCAAGTCTGTTAGAGCTCAGGACTTTGGAAGGGTTGTGATGTCACGGGAGGGTTCTGGGTGGTGAACATCACTCCTCATTCAGATGCGTTGTTGCTGTTCAATTACCATGTCTTGTCTGACTCTTTGTGACCCCATGGACGGTAGCATGACAGTTCTAGTTCATATATATATATATACATATACAATTTATTTATATAAATATAAATAACTTATACATTCATAATATAAAATATATAAAAAGTTTATTTATATATGTAATATGTACTTGTATATATTTGTTGTTCAATCAATCAGTCATGTCTGACTCTGCAGCCCCATGGACTGCAGCATGCCAGGCTTCCCTGTCCTTCACCATCTCCCAGAGCTTGCTCAAACTCATGTCCATCAAGTCAGTGATGCCATCCAACCATCTCATCCTCTGTTGTTGCCATATTATATATATAATGAATAATACACAAATATAATTAGTATAATTATATAATAATAATATATGAATAGGATTAGTATAATAATGAAAACAAATAAACAAAATAGAAATAATTTAGTGAATAGAATTTTCTTTCACCTTACCACACAAATGGAGGCCCTTGAGGGGCTCAAGTATCCTCAAAAATCAGTGAAGGAGCTGGGGAAGCTGTTAGAGAGTTCAGATAAAAGGTTGGACACATGAGTGGAGGAGGTTGGAGGCGGGGTTTGGAGGCAGAGCAGTTGGAGATGAGGAAGGTCTTCTTCCAAGGGGGCAAGGCTGTGTCTGGAAGAAGCGGGGACAGGAGGCTCAGACCAGTGAAGGGGGCTGACAGCGGCAGGAGGCTGGAGCCTGGAGTAGAACTTGGGTGATGGGGGGACTTGGGGATAGGAAGGCTGCGAGGCGGGCAGAGATGGAGACCGAGGGGAGAGGGAGTGTGAGTGGGTGGTTCCAGGCGTGCCGTAGGAGGTGGCGTTGGGAGGAGCACACGCCGGAGATAGACCTTGGGCGGGAAGGCTCTGCTTCCAGGAGCACAAGGCTCTTCCAGAAGCCAAGGAATCCACCCCTTCTCATGATTGTAGCCCATGAGGATGGAGAAGCTCTTGGTCTACTGTGAGGTACTGGATGAAGGATCCAAGATGCAAGTGCAGGGTTTGAGATAAGTGATGCTTTGGGAGCCTCCGAAAACCCCGCAGGAGCCAGCATCAGGGTGTCTTTAGACTTGATTTCTGGAGTCTTTATCCTGGATCCTGAAATCATCTTAGATCCACAGCAGGAGCTAATGGGGCAGGTGAGAGTCACGTGGGTAGAGTCTGGTGCAGGGCAGGGACATGGGTCGCCCATCCCAGCTTCCAAGATGCCTTCTTGAGAATCCATCTCTGTTAACTTCTGCTACCCACAGAGATAGGAAAGGCACTGAGAAAGTGGCTACTCCCCACTCCTCCTCTCCAAGGTCTCGATGACTTCTCACGGAAATATGATAAGGAATCACGGTTGCCTCATTTGAAAAGGCATCTAGACGGTGTCTTAAACCATATGGTGTAATGGAAGAGCAGGACCAAAAATAAACAGTACTAAGTGGTGGAGGAAATAAGATGCATAAACTCCCTTGTCATGTCCAAGGTGATAAGACTATTAAAAATATATCTCTTTAAGCCTCCCAGAGTTTAAGATCAGCTCCAAAGGAGAGGCTGTGGCAGGATATTAAAAGTTTAATGAGGTGCAGTTTCAGAGGTGTTAACATTTAACAAACAGAAACAGCAGTAGCCAAAAACTTATAATCTGAAACAGATGATCAATTATGGGCATGAAAGTCGCTCGCCTGGAGCACAATTCTGGGCTACAGGGATGGCCTGGGATAGAGAAATCAGAGGTGGATTCTAGATTAGCATACTAGCACTTAGCCTGGGCTTCTTTGCCCTCAGACCAGATGAGCACACGTGCATTGTGGTTTTGTGGCCAGATGAGAGACAGTGGAGGTGGGTACTGGGGCCGCGCTGAGTCAGATGGCTGTTACTCATGGTTGTCATGGTGCAGACACTCAAGATTCTACTTCCTTGACGTATTTCTAACACTTGGAAGGTGCAGAGGGGCCGTGTCCTGCATTGCACCCGTGGCTCTTGCCATTATGCTCATAAAACTTTCCGTACTAATGTAACATTTGCCAAACTTTTAACATCTGTTTGAACAGCTCAGAGGGAAGCAAATCTGACTCAGATCCTTCTAATGAGATAACCCATTTGTTAAGGGTGTTTCAGTGGCATTTCTGGAATGTGTCCAGGTGGCTGAGTTCTAAAGGAGCAAAGTGGCATTGTCAGAAATTTAAAAGAGGCCCCTAGAGAACTGAGAGAAGGGCCCAAAGAGCTCACCTTCCCAGCCAGCTTTCTGGACTCATCTGGGACCAAAGTTGCCTGCTATTCACATGTGGCCGTCACCTCTGGCTGCTCTTGGGTTGTTTAAGGATTGTTTAATGTGCTATTGTGCCCAAGTACGATTTCGGGTCTGGGAGGCAGGCTGCAGCTCCGGCATAGTGAACGATTTTTGTGCATTTCACTCACTCACGCTTTCGCTCATCTGTTATTTTAGCTGGGAGACTCACAGACTGTGACATTATCTGAAGGACGGCCTGGGCTTAAATTCTACCCCTCTCTTATCTTACAGCTTAGCAATTCTCTGCATCTCTTTCCACATCAGCAAAATAATACTGATGTTAGTTGCTAATTTGAATTGCTTTGTGAGAATTTAATAAGGCAAAACAATCCACATAATTCCTCAACCAAAGAGATGATGCATACCAGTGAAAGTGCTAGTTGCTCAGACATGTCTGACTCTTTGCAAAACCATGGTCTTCAGCCCACCAAGCTCCTCTGTCCATGGGATTCTCCGGGCAAGAATACCGGAGTGGGTTGCCATTTCCTTCTCCAGGGGATCTTCCCGACTCCGGGGTTGAACTTGTGGCTCCTACATTGAAGGTGGATTCTTTACTGTCTGAACTGCCAGGGAAGCCCCTATAAGTAATTATTAACTGTCATATTATAACCTATAATCAGGCACACTTCAGTGTCCAAATATCTTACTCTGTGCTAGAAGCTAAAACACAGGTAAAGTGGCTTTGTCCCTTAAGAAGTACAAGTTTTAGTGAGATAAGCTAGTTTACAAAGAAAGAGTGGTCCATGGCATGTTAGGTATTGTTGCAACGTGGTTTTCTATTGTCAGATGCTTTTGTACACATTTCATACGCAGTCACTGACTCAGTGCTCACAAAAGCCTAGGAGGTGGGCACTTTTTGAGTGATCTCCACTTAACAGAAAGACCAACGCATCTATGCAACTGTCATCAGTTTGGTTTGTCTGAATCCGTGATAATGGCTGATGTTTGAGAAACCCTTTATAATTTTCAGTTTCTTCCCATTATTATCCATTGAATCCCACCAGAACTTTCCAGAATTGAAAGAGACACATGTACCCCAATGTTCATTGTAGCACTGTTTATAATAGCCAGGACATGGAAACAACCGAGATGTCCATCAGCAGATGAATGGATAAGAAAGCTGTGGTACATATACACAATGGAGTATTACTCAGCCCTTAAAAAGAATAAATTTGAATCAGTTCTAATGAGATGGATGACACTGAAGCCAATTATACAGAGTGAAGTAAGCCAGAAAGAAAAAAAACCAATACAGTATACTGACACACATATGTGGAATTTAGAAAGATAATAATGATGACCCTGTATGTGAGACAACAAAAGAGACATAGAGGTATAGAATGGACTTTTGGCCTCTGAGGGAGAGGGAGAGGGTGGGATGATTTGGGAGAATGACATTGAAATATGTATACTATCATGTAAGAAACGAAGTGCCAGTCTATGTTCGATACAGGATGCTTGGGGCTGGTGCACAGGGATGATCCAGAGAGATGATATGGAGTGGGAGGTGGGAGGAGGTTTCAAGATTGGGAGTTCATGTACACCTGTGGCTGATTCGTGTCAATGTATGACAAAACCAATAAAGTATTGTAAAGTAGAATAAAGTAAAAATAAAATTAAAAAAAAGAACTTTCCACTATGTGGATGGCTGTTATTTTTAAATGTGCTTTACAGAGTGAGCTGTGAGGAGTAGAGGAGACAGGTTTAAAGTTACTGGGACTGTTGGGGGTTTGCTTCTAAGTCTGAGGATTTTTCCAAGTCTTCAACTAACACTCTAGGATTTCTCTGGAGAGACAAGGCAATGCCTCCTTGCAAATGTGTGCGGTGTGTGTGCTAAGTTGCTTCAGTCGTGTCCCAACTCTTTGTGATCCAGTGGCCACAAAGACTTATGTGACTCTTTGTAACCTGCCAGTTCCTCTATCTATGGGATTTTCCAGGAAAGATTGCTGGAGTGGGTTGCCATGCCCTCCTCCAGGGGATCTTCCCCACCCAGGGATGGAACCCACACCTCTTACGTCTCCTGATTGGCAGGCGGGTTCTTTACTGTTAATGCCACCTGGAAAGCCCATGCCTTCTTGGGGTCAGGATGTTCATACTTGACTTTGGGCAGTGGAACGCACATTGTTTTGATTTCTTTTGGCTCCTGCATCCCACTGCATTCTTCCCCTGTGGATTTTATGACCCTCTTTTTATCTCCATCAGTACTTCTGCTTTTTCTGCCGGGATCCCACTGCATTCTCCGATTGTTTCCGATCAGTTTCTCCAGATAGGCTCGTTTGCATTTTTTCCAAGCTGTGTCTTATTTCTAACTCATCATCACAGCTTCAATGAGTTCCTGGCCTGACGCCTCTTGCTTTGATCCTGGTCCCAGGCCATTATGATTTAGGAGATCTTTGGCAAACTTCATTAACCTGCTCTCAGTTCGAGAATGACGTTGCAGAATCAGACCAGGCCCTTCCTACCCTGTACTCTGTAGACGAAGCCCAGGGACAATCAGACATCGATTTTGTTACATTGAGGCTGTTTCTCACCCTGAATTATTGCCAGGCAACTGTGTTCATCCGTGCTACTTTGGTGAGGGGAAATTTCAAGAGATGCAAGTTCAGGTGTGTTTCTGGCACCAAACGCAGATACCAACCCTGCTGGCTTCATCTGGTTTTATAAACCTATCCAAAAGGAAAAAAATTTCTCCCCCAGAGCACATGTTATTATTTATAGGTTCAGACACACTATTATTTTATGCTATGATTCTGACTCTTTCAAATGCTTCCTGTATTTTTTGTTCTGTTGTTTCTCTTATTAGAAACTGCCCTTTGATTTTCTGCCTGGGATTGTTTTTCCTTTTCTTGAACATTTCCTAGCGGTCAGGCATCTGGTGTAAAGCCCTGTGCCTTTAAGGGCAGACACAAGGGCCAGGCTCGTGACAAAACAATCCCATCACAAAGAACGTGGGCCAAGCAACTTTGTCCTTCTGACCACGTGGGCTTAGCTGTTACCATTGGCAGGCTCTGGTCAAGTCTCTACCTACAGAATTGTACTTTGAGAAGCAACCTAGCAAGCAACACCCCATAATCTTCCCGTTTAATCCAGACTAAAGAAATTATAAAATCAAGTGGGACTATATCAAACTAGAAATCTTCTGCAGAGAAAAAAAAAATCAGCAAGATGTAAAGGCAACCTATGGAATGAGAAAAAATATTTACCAGTCATATATTTATTAAGAGGTTAGTATTCAAAATATAAAAAGAACTTGTATCATTCAATAGCAAAGGAAAAGTAAAATAAACAATCTGGTTTTAAAAATGGACAGAAGACCTGAAGAGACATTTTTCAAAAGAAGATATAGATGACCAATAGGTGCATGAAAAGATGCTCACCAGCACTGATGAGTCGGGAAGCGCAAATCCAAACCACAGTGAGATACCACCTCACACCTGTTAGAACGGCATCAAAAACTCAAGAAATGACAAGGCTCGGTAAGAATGTGGAGAAAATTTGTTGTTGGTGGGAAAGTAAATTTGTACAACCACTGTGGAAAAAAAGTTTGAGATTTCCTCAAAAAATTAAGAATAGAACTACCCTAAGATCCAGCAATTTCGCTTCTGGAACTATACCTAAAAAATACCACCAGAATCCTAATGAGATATTTGCACACCCGTGGTCATTGCGTCAGTATTCACAATAAAATGTGCAGATATGGAAAAAACTTAGTGTCTGTCAAAGGACAAATGGATAAAAAGTTGTACACACACACAGAGGAATATCATTCAGAAGGAAATCCTGATATTTGCGACAACATGGATGAACCTTGATGATATTACGCTAAGTGAAATGGGTCAGATAGAAAATGAGAGATGCTACATGCTCTCACTTATACACAATAATCTAAAACTCTAGAACTTGCATAAACAAAGTAGTAAACTTTTGTTTATAAGACGAGTAAGTTCTGAGGATCTAATAATGTTCAACATGGTGATTACAATTAATAATGCTGAAAGTTGCTAAGAGAGCAGGTCTTCCGTGTTCTCACCACAAAAAAAGAATCGACAGTTATAGGATGCAGTGGAGTTAGCTTACGATACTGTGGTCATCATTTTGCTATATATATACACACACGTGAAATCAATGGGTTATTTACCTCAAACTTACGTGATGTTATATGTCAGTTATATTTCAATAAACTTGGAAAAAAGTTAAAGCTAAAATTAAAAAAAAAACACACTAAGGAAACTGAAGTGATCTGATTAAAGATAAGAAATGCTGAAGCTGGGATTTGAACTCAGTTTTTTCCACTTCCAATGCACACGCCCTCAGCTTTCATAAGGCTCCTGTTCCCCCTCCACTGTACTTCAACACAAAGAAAGCCTGTGTAACCCCTGCCCCAGCTTCAGGCCAGCCTACTCAGTCTTCCTTCCAAAGATAGCACTTGGACAGCCCATTTCTACAGTCTCCAGCATCTTGCCTGGGTCATGCCAAGGCCAGGCATCCCTGTGAACTTTGTAGTAAGGGAATCCACCAGCAAACCTCATGGGTCCTTTCTTAGCCCAGCGTATGATGGATTTAGTGGTCAAAACACCAGGATGGGAAAAAGGATTGAAGCTGGGCTTGAACCATCAGTCCTGGGTTGACCTCAAGATGCACGGAGTAGAGTTCCATGAACTGGAGAAGCCTCCTTACTTTGGAGGTTCTTACACAGGCTAGGGTGTGTGCGTGTGTGCATGCGCTCAGTCATGTCCAACTCTTTGCCACCCCACAGACTGTAGCCCTCCAGGCTCCTCTGTCCGTGGGATTCTCCAGGAAAAAATATTGGAGAGAGTTGCCATTTCCCTCTCCAGGGTATCTTCCCAGACCCAGTGATCAAACCTCCGTCTCTTGCATCTCCTGCATTGGCAGGTGGATTTTTTTTTACCCTTAGCACCACTTGGGAAGTCCCCCAGGATTGTGAGAAGCCCATAACTCTGGTTGCCTACATTGTAGGCAGTGGCAGTAATGGTTCTAAGAAGGTGAAGGCTGCGATGTGTGCTCTGTTCTTTAAAGAGTGAAAAATCAATTTTCCCCATGGTAAGCCCCAGTGCATTCTCCAGCATCCTTTCATTCAAAACAATATTGAATTATTGAAATATGATCATAGCCCCCTAGGCTTCTTTATTAAAGACCTGAAGAGCTTGTTTCCATGTGAACTTCAACACAAAAGCCCCAACTTAACATTTAAAGGCCCAGGCTGGGACATTCCCACTTGGCTGTCCCCTTTGCGACCTGAACTCAATAAATCCACATGGAACCTCAGCTTCCCCGCTGCTCTGATGTCCTCCCCACTGTCCAGCTCACTAATTAGCACCATGGTGTTGCTGGACTCTGAAGCTCAAAAACTTCCTCTCACTTCCCATGCTGGTGATCACTTGTGCCCAGGAAATGTTTTTAGATTCCTTCCCTCCTCTCGCCTGACATTCATCTTCTCGTGCCAGGACTTTGACATTTTTCACCAACTCCCTTGGTTGCTGGTTCCCAGGCTGGTCCCCTCCCTCTCTGTGTGACCTATTCAACCAGTGGTCTTTCTGAATCTGAAATCAGTTATTGTCACCCTCTTCTCAAAATCTATTTTTAATACTCAGCTATTTTCCAGAAAGACTCCAAGTTCAACGTGGAGGCACTCTTTTTCCTGGTTGAGTCCAGATCTGATCTCCAGGCTCACCTCAGGCAAATCCACGACCTTCTCTAATTATCCAGGAGTCAGGAGTTCTCTTGATTACTCACCCAGGGGTGCAGTGTCAGAACAATGGAATTGTGCACACAATTGTTGACTTAAATATACGTACAACCTCACAGCTAAGAAGTTTGTTTTATTTGGTGGACTTTCTGAGGACTTATGCCCAAGAGGCAGCCTCTTAGATAGCTCTGAGGGGCTGCTCCAAAGAGGTAATGGTGGATGTGCTCAGTCACTTGAGCCGTGTCTAACTCTTTGGAACTCCATGGACTGTAGCCCGCCACTCTCCTCTGTTCAAGGGGGTTCTTCAGGCAAGAATAGTGGAATGGGTTCCATGTCTTTCTCCAGGGAATCTTCCCCAGGATTGAACCCAGATATTGAGCTCAGGTCTCCCAAATTGCAGGCAGATTCTTTACTGTCTGAGCCACAAGGGAAACAGATAGTTGGAAGATTTGAAGATTGCTATTACATATATAAGAAACAGACATTAAGTTAATGAATTTAGTGCTTATTCTATGTTTGGGAAGATGCAAGACTCTGACCTCATCCAAGTTATCCCTTAGATAAGCACCTTAGCTGTCTAGGGCCAGCATTCTGCTTTTTCCCATCCTGAATCTGCTCAGGGTGCACAGTCTAGGCAGGGTTGTTGTTGGCTGATGGCTTGATGACCACAACGTCTTTTGTTCACTAATATGAGAGTGGATATTCCTCATCCACACAACGGTTCTTCTGTTCCCAAAGCTGTCCCCTCCCCCTTCATGTAGGAAACTCATCTTTATCGTTCAAGACCCACTCACAGGTCAACTCACAGACAAAGTCTTCTCTGAATCTTTCCTCTTCAAGTATTCCTTTTGCTCTATCACTTAAGTATTCAGTCATTTATTCATACACTGATAAACTTTCATGGAGCCAGACCTACTGGACGTACTCGGTCTAGAGATGAATTAGACAAGTGGGGAGGTGGGCAGGATCGCAAAGCATGGTGCACGCAGTGAGAGATGCATATCCTATCCACTCAGGTCTGAGGACTCTTCAGTTACAGCTTAATAATCTCATAAACCTCCAAGCTAAGTTCTATGTGTTATTTAAAACATGTGTGAACCACTCTGGAAACCATGATCTGATACAAACAAGAAAGGCAGATTCTAGGGTGTGCTTGTGGGTGGGAGAATTGGGTGCACTTGGGAACTTAGAGTCTCTTAGGCTGGACTTTTCCTGAATACACAGAGCCCCGACAGTACAGCAATAGGACCCGATGTGTGTGCCATCCTGTGGTCCTGTGTCCAGCAGCTGTTGTCAGCACGTGGTGACACCCTTGCCTAGAAGTCTAAGGTATTTTGGCTTAGAGATTGTCCACATTTATTTATTATCTGCTTGTTTGCACCATTATATTCAAGACTCTTTCAAAGCCTGAGGCCTATATGACCAAAGAAATATGTTTGCAAACCCATGATCTTCAAACAATGAAAAAAAATGCATTTGAATATATTTGATTTACATTGTGTTAATTTCTGTTGTATAGCAAAGTCATACACACACAGGTATATATATGTCCCTTCTCATGTTCTTTTCCATTATGTTTTGTCCCAGAATATTGATTACAGTTCCCTCTGCTAAGGCAATGGCACCCCACTCCAGTACTCCTGCCTGGAAAATCCCATGGACAGAGGGGCCTGGTGGGCTGCAGTCCATGGGGTCGCGAAGAGTCGAACACGACTGAGCAACTTCACTTTCACTTTTCACTTTCATGCACTGGAGAAGGAAATGGCAACCCACTCCAGTGTTCTTGCCTGGAGAATCCCAGGGATGGGGGAGCCTGGTGGGCTGCCGTCTATGTGGTCACACAGAGTTGGACACGACTGAAGCGACTTAGCAGCAGCAGCTGCTGTACTCATGGCCTTGTTTTTTATTCATCCTAGTTGCATATGAATGTGCGAATTGGACTATGAAAGCTGAGCGCCGAAGAATTGATGCTTTTGAACTGTGCGGTGTTGGAGAAGACCCTAAGAGTCTCTTGGACTGCCAGGAGATCAAAGCAGTCAATCCTAAAGGAAATCAGTCCTGAATATTCATTGGAAGGACTGGTACTGAAGCTGAACCTCCAATACTTTGGCCACCTGATGAGAAGAACCGACTCATTGGAAAAGGCCTTGATGCTGGGAAAGATTGAAGGCGAGAGGAGAAGGGGACAACTGAGGATGAGATGGTTGGATGGCATCACTGACTCAATGGACATGAGTCTGAGCGAGTTTCAGAAATTGGTGATGGACAGGGAAGCCTGGTGTGCTGCAGTCCATGGGGTCACAAAGCGCTGGACATGACTGAGTGACTGAACTGAACTGAAATGATAATAGGGTGCCTCTGCTGATCCCAAACTCCCATTCCTTCCTTATTCTACCTTCCCTCCCCCTAGAGAACCACAAGGCTGTTCTGTGTCTCTGAGTCTATTTTTGTTTCCTAGATATGTTGACTTGTATTGTCTTTTAGATTCCACACGCAAGCAACTTCATATGGTATTTGTCTTTCTCCTTCTTTTACTTCACTTAGTATGATATCTCTAGATCCATCCATTAACAATGCTTTTAAATAATCTTTCTGGCAATGCCTTTTAAATAAGAATGCCTTCCAAGCTAAAAAAAAATACTTCCTCTCTCTCCTCTTCTAACTCCTGATTTGGAACATATCTTATTTTCAGATCCTCAAGATCTATTTCCATTTGGTTTTTAATTCCAGAGTAGTCAGATTCTCAGCTGTGAGAGTTGGTAGGTGGTCAGTTCACTTTCTCATCTGGATTCTGTGCCCTGGATCGCATTTTCCTACCCAGAGAAAGAGGCAGCATTTGTATTAGCAGTGGAGGCAATGACTTCATCCAACATGGAACTTCTAGAAAACAAAAACTTCTAGAAAATAAGAAAGATACAACCTTTCCTTTCAAAACATATCCCCAGTGCCTAGGATGGAGGCTGGCACCCAATAAAAGCTCAGTAAATGTTTGATGAGTGAAAGTGTGAGTTACTGAATCTCTAATGAAGTTTCCAGCCATTTCAACCTATCGTGTATATTAAGCCTTTGCCTCTTTTAAAATTGTTTCCATTTATTCAACACAAGATTGCTTATCTCCTTTCATGCTCTGTGCTGAATACTTAACAGGTAATAGCTCATTTATTTTTCTCAACAACAAATCTATGTGTTTTTATTAGCTCAATGTTCAACTTGAGAAAACCGAGACTTGGAGAAGTTAAATATTTCAATTAAAGATCTTAAAAAGAAGGTGCATATCCACCTTCTCTCCCAGATATCACCCTTTGCTGCTAGCAATTTGGACTCTGTCCCATTGCTCTGATGAAACTGCTGCTTGCGGGTTCCCAATGGCCTTTTGTATTAGTTAGGAGACAGGTTTGTTTGCTGGTAACAGACTGTAAGTGCTAGTTTGTGTGGACTGCTACAACCAAGTGCTATAAACTGGGAGGCTTAAAACAAGAGAAATACATTTTCTCATAGTTCTGGAGGTAAAGGGTCTGAGATCAAGGTGCTGGCAAGGTGGTCTTCTCTCCTTTAAGGAGCTCGCCTATCAAAAGGCTTTCATGCGTAAGCCCTTGAAGTGGACTCCCCTATCTAGCTGCTTTCTCCACATGCATCTCTTCCAACTTTCCATCTGCTTTTCTGAGGCAGGAGGTAGCCGCTCCCCGCCCCACCTCACCCCAGGGAAGGCAGCTGGAGCTCATTCTCTGTGGATAGAAACTGCAAGCTATCAATAACAGGGCAACTGAGAGAGGAGGCTGGACCTTGTCCAGATACAAGATAACAGAGCACATACTTCTCGTTCCTTCTAATACGCATTAGATCATATACATCCCGGCTCCTGTTCCCACCTGGGGGTTATAATTCCAAGGGGGTGCCCGATTTGGGAGCGCATCTTTGCCCATTGTGTAACGTTTGTGTTGGTCTCTGGGAAACTGATCAGCGTGCCCCTGGCTGCTGTCCAGATTCTGTCCCCCGCCCTCCCCCCGCCCCACCAGGAGTTTAACAAGTAGATATAGGGCTACTTTGTCACCCTTCCAGGTTAACTCTTAGACCAGAGTAAGGGCATGAAACCCTTCCACAAACTTCCTTTCAGAGAATCCGCCCAGTTTCTGTTTGCACTGGGCTGCGTCGGTTAACGGGAAGGGCTATCGTACTGTACTTGTCCCTTCAACATTTGCCATTCCTCTAAGAGGGAGTAACTTCCTTGGTGTTGAGTGATAGGAGCTCCATTGTGAGTCATCCCAGAGGGCCTGGCCTCTTTCTTGGGGTGACAGATGATATGGAAGGGATGTAGAGTTTGGGATCAGTCAGAGGGACCAGGAGAAGCAGGTGACTCCAGGGAAGCAGGTGGCTCTAGAGAGATAGGGATTGTCAGGACTAGGGGGAGCTAGGTTTGGGCTCATCTACCTCCTGCCTTCCCTGGTGGCTCAGAGGTTAAAGGGTATGCCTCCAATGCGGGAGACCTGGGTTCGATCCCTCGATTGGGAAAATCCCCTGGAGAAGGAAATGGCAATCCACTCCAGTACTCTTGCCTAGGGAATCCCATGGACAGAGGAGCCTGGTAGGCTACAGTCCACTGGGTTGCAAAGAGTCAGACATGGCTGTGTGACTTCACTTTCCCTTTCACCTCCTGCCTTATTTCCTGTCTCCTGATGGATGCCCTCCACCCAACCCCCTACCCCACCTCACATCAGAATCTCTGAGATCAATGCCTGAGGTCAGCAAGCCCAACCCTGACTCTGGGTCCTCCCCAGACCCACATCTTCTGACCACTACCAGCTGCTCAGACTACAGGGCACCATGGTGAGGGGTGTGGCCTGAGCATCAGAGTGTCCAGTCCTAGTCCTGCCCCTGATCAGCCCTCTGAACTTAGGCAGGATGTGATGTTCCTGTGACCACATCTAATATTGTTCACTGAGTGCTGGTGATGTGCATTACCCAGGAGCTGCGAAAGCACCAACCTCTCCTAGTGAGATGGCACCACTTGTCGACAAAGCTGGGTCTAATTTCCCTCTTCCATTCTTGCCAACTCAATGCCCATTCAGCTGGGTTCTTGGCTCCTTAGCTTATTCCCAGCTAATCAGATCCCCACACTGTAGTCCTCAGTTCTCTGCAATGTAGCTCTGGAATGTTTCTCCTGCTCAAATACCTTCAGTGGCTTTCTATTACCTCCTGATTTGAGCTCAAGCTCCTCGCTGGGGCCGTCACACCCTCTGACCTGTCTCTGTACTTGATGAATCCCCTACACTCCAGCCTGACATTCCCTCATCCCATAGATGCATGTTTAAATCTCAATCCTTTGATATGTCAACTCCCTGCTTCCGAGCATCACTATTCCTTTTATACAGCCGTTGTCTTTCCTTCTGAACCAGTTCCCTCTGACCCTGCAGCATCTGTTTACCTTGTCCAAACTGGGGTGGCACAGCTGTGTGTTCTTGTCCAGTCCCCTTGCCCTAGCCAGCAGGCATTAGGCTCAGTGTGGTGACATCCCCATGTTAAGTCACTGATAACAAAGAATGAAGCTTTGTGATGAGTTTCCTTATTCTTCTGTTGTTTTTCAATCGCTGAATCCAATCTGACTCTTTGTGACCCCATGGACTGCAGCACACCAGGCTTCCCTGTCCATCACCAACTCCTGGAGCTTGCTCAAACTCATGTGCATTGAGTCAGTGATGCCACCAAATCATCAGTATCTTCTCTTGTTCTCTTCTCCTCCTTTCCCAGCATCAGGGTGTTTTCCAATGAGTCAGCTCTTTGGGTGGCCGAAATACTGAAGCTTCAGTTTCAGCATCAGTCCTTCCAATAAACATTCAGGGTTGATTTCCTTCCAGATGGACTGGTTTGATCTCCTTGCAGTTCAAGGGGTTTATCCGAGCAATTAGCCACTAGTTCTGCAGTGTCTTCAGGCTGCCCTTGTGGCTCAGCTGGTAAAGAATCTGCCTGCCATGTGGGAGACCTGAGTTCAATCCCTGGGTTGCAAAGATCCTCTGGAGAAGGAAAATGCTACCCACGTAGTATACTGGCCTGGAGAATTCCCTGGACTATATAGCCCATGTGGTCACAAAGAGTCAGACACGACTGAGTGACTTTCACTCACTGCAGTGTCTTTACCCTCACTCATCTGCATGCCACATGCCTTCCTTGGACAGTTGGAATTCCAGAAGCCCAGTGGGAAATGTGCAGACTTGATCACACCATTTGGCCCCCTGTGAAAGTCATCCAGCTTAGGTCCCAGCAGAGAATAATCAGATGGGCACAGGAGCGGCTGCAGGACCGGGGGGTGGGGGTGATGAGCAGGGCAGCCAGCAGGTTTCTCTGGGCCTTTTTCCTCTGGTGCCCTCCCCCTGGCACCATGGTCATTGGTACCCTAAGGCTTGGCCCCATCTTCTGTATGCCTTATGCCCAGAAGAACTAACCATTTGCTCTTAATTCTGCTGGAGAATTTTAAAGAAACAGTTGCTTTATGGAAAACATCACTGTAAAAACAGATATGACCTACTTTATAAACAATGATAATGATAAAAACAAATTCAAAAGGAGTTAAGACTTGCTGATTGGCAACTGAATCGTAAGGCCCTGTATAAGACAACATATGGTATTCTTTATTTTCAGAACGGTATAACGGTCCAGGGGGTCAGTACTATTATTGCAGCTTTTCAGGTGGCGACATTGTCAGCCTGGAGGTCACCTGTGTAAGAAGCATCGGGGGCGTGAAGGCTACTTAAGTGTGCCATGGGTCACGTTCCCCCATTCATACACGGATCTGTATGATATGTACTATCAAGGTGGGAGGATTCGAGAGGACGCCAAAGCATCACAAAACCAAGTCACTCTGAGAACAGACTTCTGATTCTCAAAAGATTGTTTTCCAGTTTTATTCAGGTATAACTGGTAAATAAAAGCTTCACATGTTTTAAAAAATTTTATTGAAGTATACTTGATTTACAAGTAAATTTTAGGCGTACAGCAAAGTGAATTGGAGATGTGTGTATATATATATATATTTCAGGGGCTTCCCTGGTGGCTCAGATGGTAAAGAATCTGCCTTCAATGCAGAAGTCCTGGGTTTGCTCCCTGGGTTGGGAAGATCTGCTAGAGAAGGGAATGGCAGACCATTTCAGAATTCTTGCCTGGAAAATTCCATGGGCAGAGGAGCTTGGTGGGCTACAGTCTCTGGTATCACAATTATATATATACATACACACACATATATATATATACACACATATATATCTCCACTCTTTTAATATTCTTTTCCCATATAGGTCATTACGAGTATTGAGTGGAGTTCCCTCTCCTATACGGTAGACTCTTATTAGTTACTTATTTTATATATTGTAGTATGTACAATTGAACTTATCTACAACACAGAAATAGAGCTACAAATGTAGAAAACAAACTTATGGTTACCAGGGGTAAGGACGAGGAGGGATAAATTGGAAGACTGGGATCGCCACATTCGTAGCTTCCCATCACGAATTCCCTGGTGGTCCAGTGGTTAGGGCTTGGCACTTTCACTGCTGGGGGCCTGGGTTCAATCCCTGCTTGGGGAACTAGGATCGCACAACCCACAAGGTGCAAACACAGAAACAAACAAATAACAACTTAACTTAATTAATATATTCATAGAGTGTTAGTGTCACCTCAACCAAGGTAATAAACATATCCGTCACCTCTGAAAGTTTCCTTGTGTTCCTTTGGATTTTTGTTGTTGTTGCTTGTTTTCAGGGGCTGATGGAGGAGGTGCTGAGGGTTGTTTTGTGGGCATAAAGCTACAGTTGCACAAGATGAGAAAGTTCTAGAAAGCTGTTCTTAGGACTCCTTACCTCAAGGGACTGTTTTAATTTGCTTAAAATTCTCGATTTATCTTTCCTGACAATAGTAATGACAAGACTGGTCATTTGTTGCCTGGAGGTTCTGCTACCATGGGATCCGCCCCAGCCTGGCAGCGTCGCCCCTTCCAGCCTGTGTGAGTCACCTCCTCCCATTCCTCCAGAGAGATGCCTCTGTTGTCAAATCCGAAACCTCCTGACACTCTATACTCAGCATCTGGCTGGTCAATCATTTCCAGCATTACGGGAAAGATCCTGATGGCTCAAGGCTGAAATCTGACTTCAGTAAAAATAATGCTAAAAAGAAATTTGTGAGCCACGCGTTCTTTCCTTTACGGGTGCTGAATACATCTTGTGGCTGCTGAGTATTTGGAGACTGACAGCTGGAGATGGGTCCGCGCCCAGACCTCACCAACAGCTGATACTGCTTCATTTCATCACCTGCCCTTGTTGCGCTGGTGCTGATCCCACCAGAAGGCGAAAAGATGCAGAGAGTGGCTGGCACCAAGGGCCTGATGGGTGCCAGCAGCGTGCCAGGTTCACTGCGGTCTTTGCCCCATTAGATCATATAGGTCATTACGAGTATTGAGTGGAGTTCCCTCTCCTATACGGTAGACTCTTATTAGTTACTTATTTTATATATTGTAGTATGTACAATTGAACTTATCTACAACACAGAAATAGAGCTACAAATGTAGAAAACAAACTTATGGTTACCAGGGGTAAGGACGAGGAGGGATAAATTGGAAGACTGGGATCGCCACATTCGTAGCTTCCCATCACGAATTCCCTGGTGGTCCAGTGGTTAGGGCTTGGCACTTTCACTGCTGGGGGCCTGGGTTCAATCCCTGCTTGGGGAACTAGGATCGCACAACCCACAAGGTGCAAACACAGAAACAAACAAATAACAACTTAACTTAATTAATATATTCATAGAGTGTTAGTGTCACCTCAACCAAGGTAATAAACATATCCGTCACCTCTGAAAGTTTCCTTGTGTTCCTTTGGATTTTTGTTGTTGTTGCTTGTTTTCAGGGGCTGATGGAGGAGGTGCTGAGGGTTGTTTTGTGGGCATAAAGCTACAGTTGCACAAGATGAGAAAGTTCTAGAAAGCTGTTCTTAGGACTCCTTACCTCAAGGGACTGTTTTAATTTGCTTAAAATTCTCGATTTATCTTTCCTGACAATAGTAATGACAAGACTGGTCATTTGTTGCCTGGAGGTTCTGCTACCATGGGATCCGCCCCAGCCTGGCAGCGTCGCCCCTTCCAGCCTGTGTGAGTCACCTCCTCCCATTCCTCCAGAGAGATGCCTCTGTTGTCAAATCCGAAACCTCCTGACACTCTATACTCAGCATCTGGCTGGTCAATCATTTCCAGCATTACGGGAAAGATCCTGATGGCTCAAGGCTGAAATCTGACTTCAGTAAAAATAATGCTAAAAAGAAATTTGTGAGCCACGCGTTCTTTCCTTTACGGGTGCTGAATACATCTTGTGGCTGCTGAGTATTTGGAGACTGACAGCTGGAGATGGGTCCGCGCCCAGACCTCACCAACAGCTGATACTGCTTCATTTATCACCTGCCCTTGTTGCGCTGGTGCTGATCCCACCAGAAGGCGAAAAGATGCAGAGAGTGGCTGGCACCAAGGGCCTGATGGGTGCCAGCAGCGTGCCAGGTTCACTGCGGTCTTTGCCCCATTAGATCCTCAGGCAGCTTCACCAGCTAAGCAGCAGTTTCAGTTTGCATGTGAGGAAAAATGAGACTTAAAGACTCAGTCACAGGTCAGAGTTCCTACTGTGATTCAGTGGCAGAAATGGAATTCAAATCCAAGTCCCAGACTACCCCCTTTTATTTATTTATTTTTTCCTGTGAAGCCACGTCTCTTTCTTTACATGCTTGCCTGTGCTTTTGATTATTGGGGAATATATTCTAGAAATGCTGAGCAGAACCACGAGGGAGGGGCTTTGGGTCAAGGACTAGCTCACCAGCCACAAGCATCATTTCTCCCTGGGCTTGGACTAGGTTTTGTAAGTAAATACTCAAGTGAAAGAGAACACTTTTCTTGGAAAAAGGCTGGTAATTTGATGCTTGTAAACAAACTCTTTTCTAAGAGTCTCTGCCACACTGGGGCCTGCGGGCAAAATTACATCAAGCCAAGAACAGTTTTAATTGAGAAAGGCCCAAAGGAGGTGGGCTCCGTTAGGAGAGACAGAACTTACTGACCACTTAGTGCTGTCAAGCCTCCTGGAGGGTACTCAGCACAGGGGATTTCCTCTTCCCTATAGCCTTTTGGGTATTAGCATCTTCATGCTGCAGTCTGAGAGGCCGCAGAGTCAGATATGACTTAGAGATGAACAGCAACAACAACAGCAATAGCCCTTTGGGTATCGTCTTTGTTTGTCAATAGCCCTTTGATTAGTATCTTCTAGTTGGATAAATCAGGAAACTTAGGTAGTAGTCAAATAGTTTAAAGGAGGCAAGACAGGATTTCAGAATCAGCCAGTCTGATGTCAGAAGCCCAGCTCTTTACCACTAGTGAAAACTCTTTGTTACCCTTTCAAGGGGAGGCTTATGCATCCTGCCCAGGTCGCATGGGTGATTCTAATCCAGCCAAGGCCTTCGCTGTTAGTGGCTTAGCATTCTGCATACACCCGCATTCATTTCCTAGGAATGGTGTGTGAAAGTACCACAACCTAGATGACTGAAATAACAGACATTTAAAATATATACGGATATATTTATTTGGCTGCACCGAGTGGGTCTGAGTTGTGACAGGCAGGATTTTCTTGAGGCATGAGGGATCTTTTAGCCGTGGCATGTGGGACCTAGTTCCCTGACCAGGAACCAAACCCAGGCCCCCTGTATTGGGAGGGTGGACTCTTAGCCACTGGACCACTAGGTGCTCCAACAGACTTTTGTCTTCTCACGGTTGCAGAGGCCAGAAGTCGAAAATCAAGGTGTCAGCAGGGCTGAGCTCTCTCTGAAGATGCGAGGGAAGAATCCGTTCCATGACTGCCTGCTAGTCTCTGGCTCACAGAAGCATCGCTCACGATGCTCACAGAAGCATCACGATCTCTTCAGTGGGATTCTCCCTCCCATATCGTCTTCACACTGTCTCCTTTCTGTGCGTGTCTGTCCTGCTTTTAAAAGGGCAGAGTCATAATGGATTGAGTCTCACCCTAATGGCCTCATATTAACTTGATCATCCCTGTAAAAACCCTACTTCTAAATAAGATCACATTCTGGGATATTTGGGTTAGGATTTCAACATATCTCTCTTGGGAGGACATGAGTCAACTCATGGCAATATTGAACAAGTTGAATGCTTACAAAGCTGAATGCAATAGGGCCCAAGATAATAATTTCCTGCCCCCTGCCTCCCGTCCCCAAGCAGGAATCTAACTCACCAGCTACACAGCCCTGGTCCTTTTTGAACACGCTATAGTCTTTCAGTCTTTCTTGCCTCTTTCGCTTGCTCATGCTGGAATATCCTTCCTCACCCTATATTTTTGAGAAGTTCATTCTTTAAAGACCAAGCTCATGCCATTCCCATCTGGAATTGCTACAGACCTCACTCTACTCAACTTGCTTTCGGAGGTACCCCCTTTTCTGTGGATCTCTATGTGATCCTCTCCTTACTTCTTGGTGGCCCCTCTGTGGCCTGTGAGCTCCCCTAGGATCTGTGCCACAGATGCAAGAGTGTCCTGGAGTGTCTATATACAATGCCCAGTCCATGCAGTGGTCTCAAAGACACTTCTCTCATGAATGAATATCATAGTCTCACTTTTTCTGAAATTCACACACTGCATTTCACCAGTTGTCAAGTAAGAGGGCTGAGTCCTGGAGGAGAGAATGGCAACGCACTCCAGTATTCTTGCTTGGGAAATCCCATGGACAGAGGAGCCTGGCAGGCTACAGTTCATGGGGTCACAAAGAGTTAGACATGACTGAGTGACTAATCACACACACACACACACACACACACACACACACACACACACAGGTGGGAAGTCTCTAAAGACTGTTACTACACAGTTATGCCATCCTATGGTTTTCAGAATCTTCAGAGAATATCTAGTATATGTAATGCTAGATACCAATCTCCCAATCGATAACTTTTTTTCATCATTTTAATTTTTTTAAAATAGAGTTGTTTTCCTTAATGGTTTGTCTGGTTTGTTTACAAAATTCTTCCCTGAATTCAAGAAGGCAATCACCATTTTTTTCTTCTAATAGTCTAAATGTTCTTTTTCTTCTGATACATAGGTTTTTAATACATTAGAATTTATTTTTATGCACATGGTATGAGGTAGGGATCTCACCTTTTCCTCAGATTGATAACGAATCATTCTAGCACAATTTTTTGAGAAGTAACCATGGAATTTTTGTTTCTTCAGATTCCAGGGAATCCTTAAGCATTAGTTTTTTTTTTATTAACTTACAGCTTATATGCCTCTCCATTCTATCCTAGAAACATCATAAATTTTGTAAACTTGGAGATACTCATCCCCACCATCAAGTCAAAAGATTTAACTAAAAGTTTAGGGATATAGAACTTCAAGTCTTTATTTAATATGTTTGTTGTTCAATCTCCAAGTTGAGTCCAACTCTTATTACACTTACCATGGTTATATAAGGGCTTCCTGGTGGCTCAGCTGATAAAGAATCCGCCTGCAATGCAGGAGACCTGGGTTCTATCCCTGGGTTAGGAAGATCCCCTGGTTAAGGGAAAGGCTACCCACTTCAGTATTCTGGCCTGGAGACTTCCATGGACTAGTTGATGGGGTTGCAAAGAGTTGGACATGACTGAGTGACTTTCACTTTCACTTCATGGTTATATAAAGATTTGTATAAATTCTGACATGATGGAAACTTTACGTGCCTCTACTTTGGTATGTTTACATTTAAAAATTATCAGAAAGAGATGAGGGCTTTCATGAGCTAGATGACATCAGTCCCAGAGCAGCAGGCCACTCAGAGCCAAGGTGGAAGGGAAAATGCTAGGAGCACTTCAGAGACGGAGTCAGGAATTTGTTCAACTGATGTGCTTCTGCCTGGAACCAATTTTAACACTTTCTGTAATCAGGACAAGTAGTTAGAAACGTTCTTTAAAGTGAGAGGGCCTTGGGTTTATCCCTGGGAAGATCAAGATAAGAGTGAAAAAGGAATGCTAAGTCCTATTTTTCAGACACCACTGGGGATAAAGGAAACCTGACAAATCTCAAGTTGCTTAATGATGAAAGAGAAGCAAGTGGGCTGGGTCCTCAGGCTGGTGAGGACAAAGGAAGGGCCATGTGGGGAAGAGACCCGGGGACCGAACAAGGAAAACAATAACGACAGCCACACCAGCTGCTGCTTGCTGCGGGGATTCCGTTCCTCGCGCAGGCCAGGCATATGTAATGCTAGATACCAATCTCCCAATCGATAACTTTTTTTCATCATTTTAATTTTTTTAAAATAGAGTTGTTTTCCTTAATGGTTTGTCTGGTTTGTTTACAAAATTCTTCCCTGAATTCAAGAAGGCAATCACCATTTTTTTCTTCTAATAGTCTAAATGTTCTTTTTCTTCTGATACATAGGTTTTTAATACATAGAATTTATTTTTATGCACATGGTATGAGGTAGGGATCTCACCTTTTCCTCAGATTGATAACGAATCATTCTAGCACAATTTTTTGAGAAGTAACCATGGAATTTTTGTTTCTTCAGATTCCAGGGAATCCTTAAGCATTAGTTTTTTTTTTATTAACTTACAGCTTATATGCCTCTCCATTCTATCCTAGAAACATCATAAATTTTGTAAACTTGGAGATACTCATCCCCACCATCAAGTCAAAAGATTTAACTAAAAGTTTAGGGATATAGAACTTCAAGTCTTTATTTAATATGTTTGTTGTTCAATCTCCAAGTTGAGTCCAACTCTTATTACACTTACCATGGTTATATAAGGGCTTCCTGGTGGCTCAGCTGATAAAGAATCCGCCTGCAATGCAGGAGACCTGGGTTCTATCCCTGGGTTAGGAAGATCCCCTGGTTAAGGGAAAGGCTACCCACTTCAGTATTCTGGCCTGGAGACTTCCATGGACTAGTTGATGGGGTTGCAAAGAGTTGGACATGACTGAGTGACTTTCACTTTCACTTCATGGTTATATAAAGATTTGTATAAATTCTGACATGATGGAAACTTTACGTGCCTCTACTTTGGTATGTTTACATTTAAAAATTATCAGAAAGAGATGAGGGCTTTCATGAGCTAGATGACATCAGTCCCAGAGCAGCAGGCCACTCAGAGCCAAGGTGGAAGGGAAAATGCTAGGAGCACTTCAGAGACGGAGTCAGGAATTTGTTCAACTGATGTGCTTCTGCCTGGAACCAATTTTAACACTTTCTGTAATCAGGACAAGTAGTTAGAAACGTTCTTTAAAGTGAGAGGGCCTTGGGTTTATCCCTGGGAAGATCAAGATAAGAGTGAAAAAGGAATGCTAAGTCCTATTTTTCAGACACCACTGGGGATAAAGGAAACCTGACAAATCTCAAGTTGCTTAATGATGAAAGAGAAGCAAGTGGGCTGGGTCCTCAGGCTGGTGAGGACAAAGGAAGGGCCATGTGGGGAGAGAC
Source organism: Madoqua kirkii (assembly GCA_006408675.1). Taxonomy (NCBI): domain Eukaryota; kingdom Metazoa; phylum Chordata; class Mammalia; order Artiodactyla; family Bovidae; genus Madoqua; species Madoqua kirkii. The sequence continues at coordinate 81,896 of SJYC01073670.1, forward strand.
CCGGGGACCGAACAAGGAAAACAATAACGACAGCCACACCAGCTGCTGCTTGCTGCGGGGATTCCGTTCCTCGCGCAGGCCAGGCACTGTGGTGGGGGGTTTCAGCCGCCGTCTCGTCTGACTCTTGCAACTCCATGGACTGTAGCCTGCCAGGCTCCTCTGTCTGTGGGATTCTCCCGGCAAGAATACTGGAGTGGGTTGTCAATAGGTGCTTGATATTTATCTCTGCTTTCGATGATATCCATAGCATAAATAAGGACACGAGGTTCTGGGATGATGAGTGACTTGTAGGCATCACTCAGTCAAGGCTGTCCATGGCACTCAGCTCTAGGATTCTGACAGGAGCATCCACCACATGGTGTGTATCAGGCATTTAGCATAGTTCCTGGCACATGGTAGGTCTTCAGTAAACACTTGCTGGAATTTGGCCCAAGGAAGACAAAAATCAACTGCTAAGTGACATTCAGAGTTTTTCTGAAGCCTTGGGGAAAAAAAAATGTCCCTCTGGACCCGGGGCCCTTTACTACTTGTGGTACAAATCTATTCCTCTTACTTCCTGTGTATTTCTTGCGACTGCCTCAAGTTGAATGTCAGCGCCTGGGTCGAGTAGATAGGGCCAGGCTCCCACATCAGCCACACCTGGCTAGAAGCCCAGCTTCACCACCTATTAGCTGTGGAGAATATGAGCGAGTTCCTTAACCTTGCTGACCTGCTGACCCTTGTTCTTCATCTGTAAAACAGAGTCTGCAAGCCCTTCCTCAGGGGGTTGCCGTGAAGACTAATGACAGGGGGCGTGTGAAATGCCTGCCGACCAGCAGGCATCCTAGGACAGATGGCAGTTGTTCCTATTAGTGGGGCGGCCTCCTCACCGCTGGTGTCACTTCCTGGTGCCTGGGAGCTGAGGGGAGGGCACACTTTCCCACATAGATCAAATGACCACTTTGGTTGATTGCAGGATTGGCTGTGTATGTGTGTTTTAGACAGCCTCTCAGCACTTGGCCTCTTGGCTGCAACAGATCTGAGGGGAGTGAAGGGAGGTGGGAAGAAGCAGGAGAGCCAGCGGCCTCCAGGAGCTAAGAACCACCTGGCTGCCTCCCAACCCAGGCTCCTAGGTAGAGGTGAGCATCCTGCAAAAGGCAGCCAGCGGGGGCCGTTATTCAGGCCTGGATCCTGCGACTAGGTAAGGGCATGGATGCGGACTGGCTGGAAGAGTGTTTTCTGACCAGCAGTTCCAGCTTTTCAAGCTTCTCTGGTGACTCAGTGGTAAAGAACCCACCTGTCAATGTTGGAGACGTGGGTTCGATCCTTGGTCTGGGAAGATCCCACTTGATGAGAAGCAACAAAGCCCGTGTGCCACAACTACTGAGCCTGGGTCCTGGAGCCCAGGAACCACAACTGCTGAGCCCTCATGGAAGCCCGTGGGCCCTGGAGATCATGCTCTGTGACAAGAGACGCCACCACAATGAGAAGCCCGTTCCCCACACCTAGAGAGTAGCCCCTACTGGCTGCAACTAGAGAAAAGCCCGCAGAGCAACACAGACCAGCACAGCCAATAAATAAGTAGATACAATTATTATTATTTTTAAAGGAAGAAAAGTATTGTTAACATTCTGAAGTCTGGGTACTTATTTTCCAAAGAAAACGAGTACATGTGTGAGTGAGAGATGAGGTTAACAGAGACTCACTGAAGACATTGCCCGCTGGATTCTAAATGCTTCCTCCTTCCTCACAGGCCACCCTTCCCACTGATGCATTTTCCTAATCACACTTCTCCTCTTCCACAATCTCATGGGTGATTGCTGGGCACCCACGTCATGCAAGGAGCTGGACCACAAATTCACATAATGCTGATATTTCTTCAACTACTCCCAAGTATTAAGAATAGCCCAGGTTTATTGAGCATTTATGATGTTCCAGGCACTGGGTTAGGGGCTGTGTGCCTATGTGTATATATCATTTTGTTTTAATATTCACAACAACTTTCTCAGAGATGATTAGCGTAGTCTTTGTTTAAAAGATGAGGATGCTGAGGCTCAGCTATTTAAAAACAGAAAGGTAGAATGTAAGGAAGCCGGGATTGACACGTGGGCCTAATCTGAGATGTTTAGATTGTGATGATCACAAGGATCATTGAGGAAGAGTTGTGCTATTTTCACTTTGAAGTTGAGGCAATGGAAATGTAGAGAGGTGAGATGTCAAGGGACAAACAATGCCACCAAGATCATGTGTTTCCAGGTTAGAGAAACTTGCATTCCAGCCTAGGTGTGAAGACTTCTTTCCAACTTGTTAATAGTAGCCAAAACCCCTTAATCTTTGTGCAAAATGAGATAAGTCAGTGCTGGCAAAGTCTGAAGGACATTGTTTGCACATTGAGTGACATCATACACAGGCCAGCCTGGAATATTATAAGGCTTGGTAAACAGTGGTAGAGGTAGGGGTTATTCTGATGTCTGAATTCACACAACAGGAATGAGGACCAGGGAAGCCTGCAATGTTTCTACAGCGAAGCTTTGCCTCAGCTGATTCTTTAATGCCCATCACATGAACCATAGTGATGAAGTTCACGTTTTTCCTTCTTTTTTGCATAGGCCTCTCTTCTCTTTTTCTTTTCTTTTTTAAAATTGGAGTATACTTGCTTTATAATATGCTAGTTTCTGCTGACGATGAAGTGAATCCGCTATATGTAAGCATGTCTCCCCTCCCTCCTGAACCTCTCCTGCCTCATCTCACCCATCTAAGTGACTGCAGAGCTGTGCTATACAGAAACTTCCAGCTAGCTGTCTGTTTCACACATGGTGGTGTATATACGCCAATCCTAATCTCTCAGTTCACCCCTCCCTCCCCTTCTTCCCATGTCAACATGTCCATTCTCTACGTTTGCATCTCTATTCCAGCCCTGCAAACAGGTTCATCTGAAACAGTTCTCTAGCTTCCACATACGTGCTTTAACATGCAATATTTGTTTTTCTCTTTCTGACTTATTTAACTCTGTATGACAAGCTCTAGGTTCATCCACATCTCTACAAATGATCCAGTTTCATTCCTTCCTATGGCTGCGTAATATTCCATTGAATATACGTACCACAGCATCTGTGTCTGTTCATCTGCCAGTGGACATCTAGATTGCCTCCATGTTCTGGCTATTGTAGATAGTGCTGAAATGAACATGGGGGTACACATGTCTTTTCGCGTTATGGTTTTCTCAGGGTGTATGCCTAGTCACGCCATATGTTTTCACAGCTTTTCATTCACTCTCTCCCTGGATCGTGCACTTTGGCTATTTCAAAGGGAGTTGGAAAGGGATGTGGAGAACTCTGGGCCCCATAAGACACTCAGGAGCACATGGAGTGATTCGTAGATTAAGGAAAGAGCTCTCCTTTCTCCGGGCCCCAGGCAAGAGCAGGAGCTTTGCAAGGGGAGAGGTTGGATTTCGCCATCACTAGCCATTCAACCAGGCTTCTCTGACAGCTCGGTTCGATTCCTGGGTTGGGAAGATCCTCTGGAGGAGGGATAGGCTATCCACTCCTGTATTCTTGGGCTTCCCTGGTGGCTCAGATGATAAAGAATCCACCTGCAATGCAGAGGACTTAGGTTCGATCCCTGTGTTGGGAAGATCCTTTGGAGAAGTGTAAGTTTACTCACTCCAGTATTCTGGCCTGGAGAATTCTATGGGCTGTATAGTTCATGGGGTCACAAAGTGTCAGACACGACTGAGTGACTTTCACTTAGCCTTTTAATCAAGAGCTTGTGTGAACAATTGGAGGTAGCATCCCTGGGTCTCCCCAAGACCAATTTAAAGAGCAGGAAAGTGAGGACTAGATAGGAAGGTACCTGGGCCATCGGTGGGTAGCAGATGGAGGAGAGCATGGCTAACTTTGACCCTCAAGCACTGTGCCACCTGCTGTGCCTGTTGGGCAGGGTGGTGAGTGTCCAGGGCTCAGGTGCAGCATAAGTTCCTGTTGCTGCCTGCTGCCACGGCCAAGACTCACAGGACTTCAGAAAAAGTCAGAAGACAGAGCAGGACCCTATGGTCTTGGCCTCCCCACCACTGTATCCTCAGCTTGCCTTTTATCAATGGAAAAACTGTAGCCAAAGTTTAAGCTGAATCACAGAAGTGAGAAAGTACAGGGAAAAAAAGGGAAACAGCCCAATAAAGACTAAATAATAAGTCATTAAGCAAAGTCATGGACCTTTAGTTCCTCTCGAAGGGCAATAGCTAATATTCTGAGCCCTACTCTGTGAGCTGTCTTACAGATACTGAAACCCCCACCAGGTAGAGGAAGTCAACTACGTGGTGACCAGACATGATGTAAGCTGCCGTGATTCTGAGCACTTGCCGCAAACCAACCCTGGGACTGGAGACTAACTGTACAGAAAGCAATCAAAATGCCTTGATCAGACCACCCCATGATCAAATTCAAGATGACTGCGAGAGCTGACTATACTCTTGGCAGAACTGCGTGCTGGCCCCTCCCTCCACCTATAAAACCTCTTGCCCACTGTTTGTCTGTAGGTGAGGGGGCAGGAAAGTGAGCCTGTGGACAGGAGTCTGTCCTCCTTTCCAGTTGCCAACCTCCAAAATAAAGCAAACTCTAGTTTCTACCAACCTGGCTTTTGAGTAGGGAGCGATCTGGACCCCTACTTTCATTAACAAGAAGACCTACTCTACCATTAATCTGTACTGGGGCCTTCTTCAAATTAATCCACATCTGTAATATTGGGATTCGTAATATTTCCTTTGAATTTTTATCCTGAAACAAACATGGAAAAATGCACATGAAGGCCCCTGGCCCTATATTGGCATGGGTGTAGCTCTGAGCTTGAAAGAAAAAAGTGAAAGTGTTAGTCAGTAGTTTCTGACTCCTTGGGACCCCATGGACTGTAGCCCACTAGGCTCCTCTGTTCATAGAATTCTCCAGGCCAGAAAACTGGAGTGGGTTTTCCCCAGGGGATCTTCCTGACCCAGAGATTGAACCCAGGTCTCCTACATCACTTGAGGATTCTTTACCAACTGAACCACCAGGGAAGCTACTCTGAGCTCCCGTAGGGAAAAGAACAGGTCTTGTGAGCTGATTATCAAATAGCAAAGGTTCTAAGACTTGAGTGAGACTTGGGATCCCAGCTATTGAGCTTTGTGAGCGCAGACTGCCTGTAACTCCAGTGCTTTTGTTGAACCCGGCTCACTGGAAAAGCCCCAAAATGTGATGAATGAGGAATGCATGAATGGCAGCTGCATCACATGTCTGAAGTCACAGGACACACAAGCAGCAATCATGGGAGGCAAGTTCATTTTCACAAATGTGTCCTCCATCACTTCAGTTGTGTCTGAGTCTTTGTGACCCATGGACTGTAGCTCACCAGGCTTCTCTATCCATCGAATTCTCCAGGCAGGAATACTGGACTGGGTTGCCGTGCCCTCCTCCAGGGGATCTTTGCAACACAGTGATCAAACCCATGTCTCCTGGGTCTTCTGCACTGTAGGTGGATTTTTTACCATTGAGCCACCTGGGAAATCCAAATTCATCTTCAGTGGACTGTGAAACTTGAAGTCACTCTACTGTCTGTGCTGCCTCCTCTGCGTGGAGTAGCGGATGCCAACCCTTGGGAGAGTCTCCACAGCTCGGCCTTGGGGAGGACGGGCTGGGTGGGGCACATTTCTGAGCTTTCACTCTAGTAGTTTTGTAATTTCTCCCATAGCTAGAAGGAGGACACTCAGATCCCTCCCTGCATTTTTGAATCAAAGCACTGAGTTTTTCAATTTTCTACTCTTTCCTGGAATTATTTTGCTATTGGCTAGGACAAGCCAACTGTTGCCTTCTGAGCAAGGGTAACAGAGTGTTGAATCATCACCTTCCCTGTTGATTTTCCCAGAATCACTGAGTGATCGTGTAGCTCCATTCCTCACACATCAGAAGGACCACCTATCTCTCCTTCCTAAAAGCAAATCATCTCTCCTTAACAAACCAAAATGACAGCCTCTTTGCTCCCACAACCAGCATTTCCCGAGAGTTGTTGTATTCCAATGTTATTTGAGCAAGTTCGCCTTTGAAGCTTGACTTCCACGTTGGACCAGCAGAATTATTTCTTGGAAAAGTGATTAGCACTGAAACACTCGATGGAAATTGGCATCGGAGGATGGTCGTCTCATTATGCCAAGTGCCCACAGATTCACCTCCAAACACCTCGTGATTGCACCGGTGCTATTATCTCCAGCTACATCTCTTCTTCGGAGCTTATGACTTAAATAAAAAATGCTAATTGTTTCTGAGAAGTGCGCAGGGAGGAAAGAGAGCTGCATCGCTGAGGAGCCAGATCTCTGAATTCCCAGGCTGCCACTCACTTTCTTGCCTAATGCTGGAAGCTCTCTGACGGCCAACCATCAATTTGCACGGTCTAAGTCACAATTTACATGGAGCACCGTCTCCTTGCGGGTGTTATTTATTGAGCTGGGTACCACTGGCGAGGAGGGCAGGAGCTCCTGAGTAATTAGAATCCTGTCCTCGCTGGGAGCGCACAATGCTTTCCTGTTATCTCCGCCTTCTAATGGGTTTGCAATGGCGCTATCTCTGCTTCCATAAATAACGTGCTCCATGTAAATAAGGAGTCATAAGCACCCACACATCATTTCATAAACATGAGGGAGGTACTTGGGAAGGGGCTCATCAATAAACAGGCTGCGCTCTGCGTTACAAAACTGAAGCCATTCTGGAAAGAGTGTGCATGGCCTTTGGGGTCTTAAATCATTCCATTAACACTTATTTTGCTGTAGGTAGCTGGTGAGTAGTTTGAGTGCGACCTCTGAAGGCAGATGGATTTGGGTACAGAGCTCCGGTTCTGACTCAGCATCTGTGAAATCTGGGGCAAATCTTTGGTGATTTGTCTTCCTCCTCTGGACCGTGGAGGTAGCAGATGTCTTCTCAATTTGTAGGTCAAAATTTGTGACTGAGTTGGGCTGGGTCTGGTGCATCCAGGAAGCAACTGTATCCTTTCACATCATTTTCTTGCCTTTGCGTCTCATCCTTGTCTTTGAATGGTTAAGATGGAGAGGCCAGTCTCATGGCATCTCTTGTCCCATCTAAAGCTTTGTCTCATCCCTAGCTTGGGCCAGATGGGCTCCAATGCCACAGCAGAGAAGGAGTAACCCTTTCCTGCCCTGCTCTTCTGCCTTCTCCTGAAATGTCTCTGGCTCTTCCAGGGCGAGAGTCACACTAGAGGATGAGCGCAGAGGGGAAATCAGCGTCAGTCATGTCTTCTGTGCTTTGTACAGTTGCTTGGACATTGATATCTGCACCCAAAGGTCATTCTTTCTTCTGAGATGCTTTATGGGTTCCTCAAAGATTCTCCTGCTGAGGACTCCATTGGCGGTCCTCTGATGAAGGTGATATCCCCTCTAGTGGGTCTTTTATAAGTCTCTTAGCCATCAGCATGTAAGGGGTCCCTCTAGTATCTTGAGGCTAAGATCCTCTCATCATTTTAGGACATTCTCTTGGATAGCCCAAAGCAAAATCTTTCTATTGGCAACTCTAGCTCCTACTAGGAACTGCTGGAGAAAAAAAAAAAAAAAAAGCTTACTTGAAGGCTGTTACCTGCGTTTTCTCTGCCACCCTAAGCTATTCCAGTCTCCTACATTTAGACATTTTGGATAAGAGATAATGTCCCTTTGACTCCCAAATCCAAAGAACACATATCAAATTTCCCTAACTATTCTTTTGATGTTCTCTTCAGTTGCTACAGTTGATGAGAAAACAGTATGCCAACAACTCTTGGCAAAGAGGATTTTACCGTCCACTTTTCCAAGTGAATTCTTATCCTTTTGGAGGTAGCTGATGGGCTCATAAAGGTAGTGACAGATTGTGGTATTTTATCAAATTGTTTATTGATGGTTGGTCTGGTTCAGTCCTATGTATTCTGGTCATCCGAGGCCCCTATATCTGTTGCTATGGTTTGGATTTTCCATGGATTAACCATTGACATCATTACCCACAGACTTTTATTTATTTACTTATTTTTGGCCACATTGCATGGCTTGTGGGATCTCAGTTCCCCAACCAGAGACTGGAGCCTGAACCTGGGCCAGGACAATGAAACCTGGAATCCTAAACACTAGGCCACCGGGGAACTCCCAAGACTGAGTGGAGTTTAGAATGTGGAGGCATACGTCCCTGTTTCTCTTGGCCTTGGAGCTCAGCTGAAAAGCAGATAATAGGAAATGTCCCACATTCTATTCACTGTGATGAGGATTGCCTAAAAGTTTGTCCTAAGTGTTTGGCAATCATCCGTACTGTCATGTCAGCAGAGTTCTGCTTTTAGTATTATACAGTGTCAATTCTCAGATGATGCATCACACTTGTTTCTGTTCACACAGGAACCATTCTAAGTGCTCTATGTGCTACAATAGCCCTGTGAGAAAGATTCTTTTATCATCTCTATGATACAAATGAAGACTGAAGTTTTGCTGAGATCCCGTAGCTGGTAGGCAGACCCAGGAGTATAGTTGCAGAGAACAGGCACTTACCTTCTTCTATGACTGCGGATACAAAAAGCCGATCTTTTATCTTTCAACAAGAGTTTAACAAGTGAAATTCATTCCTTGAAATTCATCAGGACTATCTGAATCCAAACCTCTTTTCACCTTCTTGTTCCTTTTTCTAAATAATACTTTGGTCACCTGATACAAGGAGCCAACTCATTGGAAAAGACCCTGATGCTGAGAAAGACTGAGGGTGAAAGAAGAGGATTGTTACATAGCATTACTGACTTAGTGGACATGAGTTTGAGCAAACTCTGGGAGATAATGGAGGACAGAGGAGCCTGGTGTGCTGCAGTTCATGGGGTCAAAAAGAGTCGGACATGACTTAGTGACTGAATAATAACAAAGTAGGCTTTTGCGTCCTAAGGATGCTACTACAGACTTTTGACTGTTTTTGCTATGAAAATGCAGGTGCAAGTCATCAGTCACGTCCACCTCTTTGTGACCCCATGGACTACAGAGTCCATGGGATTCTCTAGTCCAGAATACAGGAATGGGTAGCCTTTCCCTTCTCCAGGGGATCTTCCCAACCCAGAGATTGAACCCAGGTCTCCCGCAATGCAGGTGGATTCTTTACCAGGTGAGCCACAGTCAGACCATTCATGTAAAAGCTGTTGAGTTCCCAGTCAACCTGTAACTCCTTACACTATCCTGGTACCAATGCTGAGTTGATTCTTTGGGCTATCTCAGCGGGGTTGTCCAGGCCATCTGGTCTATCAGCACCTCCCATCTCCAAGCTGCCATTCCTCCTGATTTCTCTCCATGTTTCAGCTCCAACCACCTCTGCTCACAGCGTGGCATTGGTGCCCCTGGCTCCACATCAAAGCCATCCCTTGTCCAGCTGGTGAGACCAAGGAATTCCCTGGGTCCCTTTTCACTCTCCTGGCTTTGACGCACACTGCCAGACCATCCCACGCGTCTGCTTCCTCACCCAGCCACCATAGCATTGCCCTGTCCCATCAGATTCATAACCCTTACCTCTCCATGAGGTTATGCTATCATCATTTGTGTCTTTCTGTTTGCTGCTTCTTTTTCTTCTCTAGAGCTCTAATGTGTGTGGTATGAAGCTAGTCCAGAAAACCAGGTCCCAAACCCTCAACTGTCTAACTGAGGAAAGTCAAGGTCAAGGGCGCCGAATTTGCCTCCGCTCACTCTGTAACCTCTCCCAAGGCACAGCCCCTTTCTGAGCCTCTCATTTTCTACCTCTCCTATGGGAGGTTCGACCACATGATTAAAGAGGCTATTCCGGCTTTCAAGATCTTTGACTCTGGAATTGCGGCTTCCCTTAAAGTTCCAGGAAGAGCAGACAAGTCCAATTTGAGATACTTGAATCTGATTAATGCGGGAACAGTTAACATGGGGATGAAGGCATATTCCATCCCCTTCTTCTCTTTCCCCTCCAGGCAGCTTTTATGTTTCTGGGCTTTTATCCCATTATCCTAGCCTGACTTTATTACTACCACCTGGAGAGGAGCCCACTGCCCCCACCAGACCCTGCAGGAAGTGTGGAAACTCAGCTCACACCGTGTTAGCCTTAGCTCTCTGTTTACATGCTTCTGGACCATGCCTCTCCCTTCTCCTCCGTTTATCTAAGTAAATCTCTGCCACTGGCCTGGGTCTGAGGGAAGGAAGGTTTGCTAAAGCTACTTGAAAACTTAATCCAGTTTATAGATTTTTTTTTTTGTCCAGATGAACCGAGTTAGGGTTTTTGAAATGACTGTATTTTGTCCAGAGAACATGCATAAAGAAAACAGACAAGGCATATATACACTGATCTATTTAAAATAAATAAGTACCAAGGATCTACTGTATAGACCAGGAACTCTGCTCAGTATTCTGTAATAACCTAAATGAGAAAAGAACTTGAAAAAGAATAGATACACATATACATATAATTGAATCGCTTAGCTATACACCTGAAACTAATATGACTTTGCTAATCAACTATACTCAAATATAAAATTAAAAAAATATTGAAAGGCAGGAAAGTTCTGACTGACCTAGTCCTTCTAATATCCTCTGCTTTCTAACATCCTCTGGGAACTTTTGGCCGTTACCTGTTCTCTATGTGAAGATCCCTGGAGAAAGGAATGGCAACCCACTCCAGTATTCTTGCCTGGAGAATCCCATGGACAGGGGAGCCTGGCTGGCTACAGTCCATGGGGTTGCAAAGAGTTGGCCAGGATTGAAGGACCAACACTTTCACTTTCCTCCATCAGAAAAATAATCTGTATTTCTTCTAGTCTTCAAACGTGGTGTCCCCCCTCTCTCCTGAGCGTCTACATATGCACTCTTTCCCTGGAAAACACTTAACCTTCCACTCATGTACAAAAGGTAAATTACCCTCAGAGGCCACATCCTCCAGGCCACTTCTCCTGACCTCTAAAGTCTGCTTGAGTTGCCCAGCTTTGCATTCCCACCACATCCCATGGGCATGAAAGATACTGAACCTACAGTGATGAAATTCAGCTACATATCCCCATACCTGCCCGGTGGGTCCTATTCTCTGTGTGCAAGAGGAGAGAAGACAAGGTAACAGGCAGGTAAAATATGGGATAACAAGGGCAATGCTAAGGAGATCTGAAGGGCTCTGGGAACACAGGGTTGGGGTACCACCCACAGGCAAAGGGAAAGGCTTCTCAGAGAAAAGTCCTGAAAGGTGAGTAGAAAGAGAAATCGAAAGGAGCCTGAGAAATGAGAATAACAAGCACAAAAGCTGAATGGTGTGAAACTACAGTGTAGTACCCAGGACTGTATCATGAAAAGGCTTATAAAGGATTTTAAAGTTTGGATTTTCCCAAAAGGTAAGGAGAAATACCCTTTCTCCAGTGGTCATGTATGGATGTGAGAGATGGACCATAAGAAAGCTGAGCACCTAAGAATGGATGCTTTTGAGCTGTGGTGTTGGAGAAGACTCTTGAGAGTCCCTTGGACTGCAAGGAGATCCAACCAGTCCATTCTAAAGGAGATCAGTCCTGAATATTCATGGGAAGGACTGATGCTGAAGCTGAAACTCCAATACTTTGGCCACCTCATGCAAAAAACTGACTCATTGGAAAAGACCCTGATGCTGGGAAAGATTAAAGGCAGGAGGAGAAGGGGACAACAGAGGATGTGATGGTTGGATGGCACCACCAACTCAATGGACATAAATTTGAGCAAGCTCTGGGAGTTGGTGATGGACAGGGAAGCGTGGTGTGCTGCAGTTCACAGGGTTGCAAAGAGTCAGACATGACTGAGGGACTAAACTGAAGGAGAAATACACAAAATTTTAAAAGAGGAATTAAACACACTAGTGTGTGAATAATTTAGAGGATTTTTCATGGATTCTACTCATCTAAGCAGAATCCATAGAATGCATCTGCCTCTATAATCCCAGGGCTATGGCGTGCCTCGGTCTAAAAGAGTGGCTAGTCATAGAAAGAGATTCATGGAATAGAATGGAGAGCCCTGAAAATAAACCCTTACATGTGTGGTCTCTGATTTTCGACAAGGGCACCGAGACAATCCAGTGGAGAAGACAGTTTTTCCAACAGATGGTGTTGAGTATCCACATATACGGAAACTAGATATTCACAGTCAAGAGAGAGAAGTTGAACAGCTATCTCATGCCACACACACACACACACACACACACACACACACACACACAACAGTGGATAATAAACCCAAATGTGAGGGCTAAAACTATAAAACTTTAAAAAAAGTATATGTGTAAATCTTCATTATTATATATCAGATAATAGTTCCTCAGGTATGACATCAAAAACACAAATGACAAAAATGATAAAAAATTTTAAAAGGACATGAGTAAAATTTAAAAATGCTGTGTGCTACAAAGTGAAAAAAGTGAAAAGACTATGCACAGATGAAAGAAAATGTTTGAAAATTCTATATCTAGTAAAGAATTTCCATCCAGACTATATAATGAATTATACAATCCAACAGAAAACAGATAAGCCAAATAAAGATAGGTAGAATATTTGTAAAGAGAGCTTCCAAAGAAGATATAGAAAAGGAAAGTAAGCATATAAAAAGATGGTCACTGTCACTCATATCAAAACCATCAGTACCAGTTCACATTCACTGGGATGGGTCCAATCAAAGACATAGACAGCAACAGTCAAGTGTTGGCAAGAAGTGGCAGCAACCAGTGCTGGTCGAAATGTAAAATGGGACAGCCACTGTGGGAAACAGTTTGGCAATTTTTCACAAAGTTAAAGATGGAGTTATCATGTTTCTACAATTCTACTCCTAGACATTCCCACGTGAAATAAAAGACATACAGCCACAAAAATCCTTGTATATGAATGTCACAACATCATCATTCATAAGAGCCAAAAAGTGAAAAACATTAAATATCCCATCAACTGCTGCTCGGATAAATAAAATGTTTATACCCATACAATAGGATATTAGTTGATAATAAAAAGAAATGAAATGCTTGCACATGCTACAAAATGTATATATATGTACATGTGTGTATGACTAGTATCTTTCACTTAGCATCATGTTTGAAAAGTTGATCCATTGCGTAGATGTGTAAGTAATCTTTTCCACTTATGACTATTATGAATAACGATGCTGTGACATTCACATACAAGTATTTTTGTGGATGTATCATAGCAAATAGATGGGGAAACAAAGGAAACAGTGACAGTCTTTATTTGCCTGGGCTCCAGAATCATTGCAGAGAGTGACTGCAGCCATGAAATTAAAAGACACTTACTCCCTGGAAGAAAAGCTATGACAAACATAGATGGCGTACTAAAAAGCAGAGACATTGTGTTGCCAAAAAAAGGTCTGTTTAGTCAAAGCTTTGATTTTTCCAGTAGTCATGTGTGGATGTGAAAGTCGGACCATCAAGAAAGCTGAATGCTAAAGAACTAACGTTGTTGAACTGTGGTGTTGGAGAAGACTCTTGAGAGTTCTTTGGACTGCAAGGAGATCAAATCAGTTTATCCTAAAGCAGATCAGTCCTGAATATTCATTGAAAGGACTGATGCTGAAGCTGAAGTTTCAATCCTTTGGTCACCTGATGCGAAGAATTGACTCATCAGAAAAGACTCTGATGCTGGGAAAGATTGAAGGCAGGAGGAGAAGGGGATAAGAGAAGATGAGATGGTTGGATGGCATCACTGACTCAAATGGATAGGAGTTTGAATAAACTCTGGGAGTTGGTGATGGACAGGGAAGCCTGGCATGCTGCAGTCCATGGGGTCGCAAAGAGATACGACTGAATGAATGAAATGAAGACTGAACTGATTATACACACACACACACACACACACACACACATCCACAAACACAGAGATTCCCAGGTGGCTCAGAGGTGAAGAATCTGCTTGCCAGTGCAGAAGATGTGTGTTTGATCCCTTGGTGAGAAAAAACCCTTGGAAAAGGAAATGGCAACCCCCCCCCTACCAAGTACTTTTGCCTGTGGAATACCAAGGACAGATAATAAAAGTCCAGTGATCACAAAAGAGTCAGATACAACTTACTGACTAAACAACATACATATACATAAGTATATAAGTGCATATACATTATATATAAACATTGTACATATGTACACATACTTACATATAGTATACAAGTACATATGCAGATACTTATATAAGTATATATATGTATATATAGGTGTATATTTGTGTGTATGTAAGAAATATATCTTTGTATGTAAGTGATATATATGTGTATGTAAGTAGTGTTATATATAAGTATATAATATGATCCCATTGATATGGAATGTCCTGAATAGGGAAATTTACAGAGACAGACAGTAGATCGGTGGTTTTCTAGAAGAAAGTCGTGGTGGGAATGCAGATGAGGGAAGTGGGAGTTGATTGTCAATGAATATGGGCAGAATTCTTTCAATAAAGGGACAAAAATGTTCTAAAGGTCGGTTCTAGTGATGATTACCTAATCTTAAGTATATATACTAAAAAGACATTGAATTGTATCCTTCAAATGAGTGAGTTGTATGGTATGCCTATCTATAGCAATAAAACTGGCTTTTAAAAAGGAGCTTATTACGTATCAACTGTAGACTGCTGAAATGCATGGGGCAGCAAAGAGCTGGACACGCCTGAGCAACTGAACAACACAGAGAAATGTCTAAGAAATGACGAAACGTGGCACTTCATTAAACATTGGAGCGGGCTGAGAAAAAGGAAGAGGAACTCTTGGTGGAGGTCCATATTTCAAGGCTACCTGGGGGATGGTGATGCCAGGTATAGAGACTAGATTTGCTTCTCTGCTTCTCCTGGGACTGCATCTCATGTTTCTCTGCATCAGTGGCCAAGGCCGTGCTCTGACCCTTCTCACGTGTGAGCCAACTTTCCTTCACAGTCACGTCAAAGAGAGAGTCCCGTGAGGTCTCCATCAGCCAGTGTACCTCTCCCAGCAGCTTGCACATTGCACACCCCGGGAGCTCAGCCCCACCACGGCCCTGGAAGGCAGACCCTGAGGAGATGCTGTGCGGTCTGCCTGCTGTTTGCCACGGCCCCACCAACCTTCCGTCCATGGCCCGCAGTGCACTGGATACATGATCTTCTGAGCATGTCAGGACAGAGGGATTTCTCCCAGGCTTTAAACCAGAAAAAGAAGTTTTGCCTGAAGAACTGGTTTGCTCTTAGCTGATGACATTTTTGAACATTTAATTGACCATGTTTGGGTTGACTCCTGAGAAGGCTTGGGGTAAAACTTGTAATTTTCCCTGAGTAATTTTTCAAAACTTTGGTAAACAGTGATCCTCAAACCTTAGTGTGAATTGCCTCAAGACAGAAATAAGCAAATATGCTGCTTGCCTATCTTCCCTTAAATACAACCACTGAATAAGTATAGGGAGGGCTCGGTGATCTTCAGTCAGACAGTGGGTGACTGCGACACAGGTGGTCAAACGACAGCTTTTTAGAGACCTGAGACCTCTCTTTACCCCTTTTAGTATTTTCATTTGCCCTAGTTTCACCTTGTTGTTGTTCAGTCTAAAAGTCGTGTCCGACTCTGCGATCCCATGGACTGCAGCGCATCAGGCTTCTCTGTCCTTCAGTGTCACCGGAGTTTGCTCAAACTCATGTCCATTAAGCCAGTGATACCATCCAACAATCTCAGTCTCCGTTGCCTCCTCCTCCTGCCCTCAATCTTCCCCAGTATCAGGGTCTTTTCCAGTGAGTCAGCTCTTCACATCACGTAGCCAAAATACTGGAACGTCAGCTTTAGCATCAGTCCTTTAAGTGAATATTCAGGACTGATTTTCTTTAGGATTGACCGCTTTGATTTTCTTTCTGTCCAAGGGACATCTTGCTTTCACCAATTAATCAACTAGGACACGAACATTGCATGGCATATTACAGTTTCCCTAATATTTTCACATGTATGACTCTCTTTACTGTGACCTCCTAACATCTCCCTGAATTCTGCATTGGTGCTCTCATTTAACAGATGAAAAAGACTTTGATTCAGGAAAAAAATAAAAAAAAAACAAGTTGTAGAAAAGCAAGCTTTGGATTAAGAAAAAAGCCTACAAGGGCTGCAAGCGTGGCATTCATAGTGCGGGCATTAGTCTATAACGCTGTAAAGACGGGTTACAGGCATTTTCAGAAATGGGTCAGGTTTCCCTCTCAGAAGAGGAAGTGATCTTTCTAAATATTCACTCGAGAGAAAGCAGCTGATCCCAGCTCCTATTTCAGAGCTGGAGCAGGTCACAGGGGTAGTCTCTCTCGGTTCAGCTTCGTATCAACCCAGTCCCAGCATCTGAAACCACACCAGTTGTCCCTCCCCCGCAATCTGTGCTCCAAGTACACTGTATTCGCTTAGTTGCTCAGTGGTGTCCAATTCTCTGTGAACCTGTGGACTGTAGCCTGCCAGGCTCCTCTGTCTGTGGGATTTTTCAGGCAAGAATACGGAAGTGGGTTGCCATGCCCTCCTCCAGGGGATCTTCCTAACTCAAGGATCGAACTCGTGTCTCCTGTGTCTCCTGCATTGCAGGCAGATTCTTTACCCACTGAGCCACTGCAGAAGCCTCCAACCAAACATTAGGGTGGTTGGGTACTTACTGCCCACCCTGCACTCTCTTCTACCATGAGAGGGCCTCCTCATACCCAGGTTATGCTGGAGCTGCAGCGCTCAAAGACCCAGATGGTGGCTGGCAGAGCGAAGGGTTATCAGTTAGGCTGATACAGGAGAGAATTCACAGGAAGCAGGAGAGTTGGGGAGAAAAAGTTAGACTGCACTGAGCCTCAGTCCCAGTTGGGTTTCTCACCGGCTGTATTGTCTTATGCAACGTGTTTACCATTTCTGGACCTTTAAGGTCCTCTTATATAAAATCAGGATTCTGAAACTCATATCTGAATGTGGGTTCCATTTCAAGTGAGGAGAACCTAAAACGAAGTGTGTAACACTCCCCAGGTGTGTGAAGCTTCAAGAGAAGAAGTCAAATCATCTTCCCCATCCCCTGTCTTGGTTTCAGTGATCACATGATGAGTGTACTAATTTACTGTTGCTGTTGTAAAAATTTACTGTAACTTGTGGCTTCAAATAGCACAACATCATGATTTGTGGTAGTCTATACGTCAGAAGTCCAAGATCAAGAGACCGGCAGGCTGATGTTTCTTCTGGAGGCAGTAAGGGAGAATTGATTTCCTTCTCTTTTCCACTTTCTAGAGACCACCCATATTCCTTGATTTCTGGCCTCTTCCTCCAATATTCAAAGTTCATCACTCCATCCTCTGCTTTATTGTCATATCTGATCATGATATTGACCCTCCTGATCTCTGACTCTGGCCTTCCTTTTTGTCATTACATTAGGGCCACCCAGATGATAATCTTTCCATGTCAATCCTTATTAATAACATCTGAAACACTTCTTTTGTCACATAATGTAATGCTTGCAAAGGTTGTATACATTAGGATGTGGACATCTTTGTGGGCCATTGTTCAGCTTACTATAATGAGAAGGGAAATTCAAGAACTTGTCTTCACTAAAACATATCCTATAAGCTATGGCTAAAGAAGATGATGATGTAAATGAAATATGTTTGTTACAACAATCCAAGCCTCGTCTAATAGAAGTTATGGAGCCATCGGCATGCATGGCAACCCACTCTAGAGTTGCTGCCTGGAGAACCACATGAACAGAGGATCCTGGCAGGCTACAGTTCACATGGTCACAAAGAATCAGACCAGACCGAAGCAACTTAGCGCAGAGGCTCTTTAAGAGCTTCCTGCGTCCCCATTGGGTATTCCAGATTAGAGCATACTCTAGTTTTTTCCCCAAACATTAACACACGAAAATCTTTTCAAAAACTTCTCTACCACTTGTTCTTCTAATCTCCAGCTCCTCCAGTGATGACAATCCCCAGGCTTCCCGTGGCCAGCTTCAAAGGAGAAAATCCTTTCCAGATAAGAATTGCGTGGCTGTCTTGAATCTTTCACTGGTCTCTTCATTCTCCCCTAGACTGACAAAGAATGAAAACATAGCCTCATTCACCTTCAGAACTAGTTTGCTCCTCCAGACAGGGAGTTTGTATAAATTATTCTTTCCTCCTCACATTCTGGCTAAGAGGTTACATCTCCAGAATAAATGTTCCAGCTTTCTTAATTGTATACAATAGTTTTAAGTTATCTTTTCAACTTGGTTACCTGTCTTTGAATATTTTTGCTAAGACTTCTATTTTTTTCTCAGATTTATTTACAAGTAACAAATCTGTGTAAATATAATTCACATTCATTTTCAAAACTTGAGAAACTAAAGAAGAAAATCAATTATACATAAACCCGGCACCTGATGAGACACACTAAGTACGTACATGCTCTCCCATCCTTGGGGTGGATCTGGGAGTTAGTCTAACTCTTTACATTGAGCCATTGTGTGATCTTGGATAATGCCTTCCTTTTCGCTGACCCTCACTTTATTCTTCTCCAAGATGCTTGCTTTAAACATTTTTAAACGTCTGCTCACCTTTCTATCTATGAATTTGTGAAAATTATTTGTTTCAAACATTCACAGATGACTCTGGATATGGGGATTTCACTTCTGATGGTCCAAAGGCAAATTATAGCTCATCCATAGAAATTTAGTCTGAATTTTGCCTGCTTGTCTTTTCTTAAACCTGCACAATCTTGGGTGTCAAGTTCACCCCGTTGGGTAGATCTTTTCCTGAGCTTGTACTGATGCCCCCAATAGACTCTGGGTTTATTTCATGGCCACATGATTTTATTTTACTTTAATTTTTGATCTGTTCTGTGTCTTTAGACAGTTATGAGGAACATAGAAGAAGTAGGGGTACAAATCTGAAACTGATTGACATCTGATACCAATTTTTTATTGGTAAAACAGTTTGGCTTTGAGAAATTAGACTTTAAAAATTCTTAAATACATATCCCATTCAGACCTCACAATCTCTCTTTGTTTAAGGTTTAATCCTTACATTTTAGAAAAGGAAACTAAACTTTTTTTAAAAGAGTTTCAGACATGTGAATTTAAAGGTTTTTAACCTAAATCCATGGTAATAAACACATTTAAGCCTTTGACTGTGTGGATCACAATAAACTGTGGAAAATTCTGAAGGGAATGGGAATACCAGACCACCTGACCTGCCTCTTGAGAAACCTGTATGCAGGTCAGGAAACAACAGAAGTGGACGGGGAACAACAGACTAGTTCCAAATAGGAAAAGGAGTACATCAAGGCTGTATATTGTCACCCTGCTTATTTAACTTCTTTGCAGAGTACATCATGAGAAACTCTGGGCTGGAATCAAGATCACTGGGAGAAATATCAATAACCTCAGATATGCAGATGACACCACCCTTATGGCAAAAGGTGAAGAAGAACTAAAGTGCCTGTTGATGAAAGTGAAAGAGGAGAGTGAAAAAGTTGGCTGAAAGCTCAACATTAAGAAAACTAAGATCATGGAATCTGGTCCCATCACTTCATAGCAAATAGATGGGGAAACAGTGGAAACGGTGGCTGACTTTCTTTTTTTTCAATGCAGATGGTGATTGCAGCCATGAAATTAAAAGACGCTTACTCTTTGGAAGGCAAGTTATGACCAACCTAGACAGCATATTAAAAAGCAGAGATATTACTTTGCCAACAAAGGTTCATCTGGTCAAGGCTATGGTTTTTCCAGTAGTCATGTATAGATGTGAGTTGGACTGTAAAGAAAGCTGAGAGCCAAAGAATTGATGCTTTTGAACTGTGGTGTTGGAGAAGACTATATCCAAACAATCCATCCTAAAGGAGATCAGTCCTGGGTGTTTATTGGAAAGACTGATGTTGAAGCTGAAACTCCAATACTTTGGCCACCTGATGTGAAGAGCTGACTCATTTGAAAAGACCCTGATGCTGGGAATGACTGAACCCAGGAGGAGAAGGGGATGACAGAGATGAGATGTTTGGATGGCATCACCAACCCAATGGATATGAATTTGAGTAAACTCCGGGAGTTGGTGATGAACAGGGAGGGCTGGCGTGTTGCAGTCCACGGGGTCACAAAGAGTCGAACATGACTGAGTGACTGAATTGAACTGAACTATAATCTATTGGACCAACAGACAGGTAGGCTAGATAGAGATACACAGACAAGTAAAACAAAAGTTTTACAAATAATATCTAAGTAAATAGGTAGATAGATAGATTGACAGATAGTTCTATAAATATGTAGATACAAAGACGATAGCTAAATAGGTAGATAGATATTGAATAGATAGATATATAGATAGATCTGAAAAGATAGCTTCACAAAACTGCTCAGCAGCTTTGTTGAGATAATTAAGCAATAGAATGATAGTGATTTATGTAAAGCCTCTGGCCAGTAATGTGAGCTCAACTGATGCTAGTGCCTCTTACCCCCAAAGAACATTCTAGATGTGCATATTGCTGTAGAGTGCTCAGAGTCTGGGACCCAATCTTTCTGAATTGTTGGATACCACATAAACTTGTTTTGGACAAAGGGTGCTTTGTCCTTGGTGGGAGACTAGTCACAAGGCCAGTTCCCCAGCGAATGTCTGGGTAGGGCTAGAGGAGATGTTGGACTTTCCCAGTGGCTCAGCAGTAAAGAATCCGCCTGCTAATGCAGCAGACACAGGAGACACGGTTTCAGTCCCTGGGTGGGAAGATGCCCTGAAGAAGGAAACGGTAACCTGCTCCGGTATTCTTGCCTGGAGAACCCCATGGACAGAGGAGTCTGGGGTCGTAAAGTGAAAGCAGGCCCTGACTGAGCACACACAGAAGAGATGTTACTTTGGGAAAAATCCAGAATCTTTGAAGTTTTCCAAGAGCTTAAGCTTCTCAGAAGGATACTTAAAGTCTATGGAAGGACATGAAAGGTGACCCTCCCAGGCTTCCTGGGGGTCCTGGGTTCCAGTCAAAGCTTGGTGATGGGCAGACCCGGATCTTCAAAGAGCGGGGAAGCCCGCTACCCTCCGCAGTGGCTGGGGATGCAGGAACGAGAAAGTGGAGGGTCCCTGTGAGGGTGTGAGTGACAGCTGGGTAGGCGGGGCAGTGACACGCACCACTGAGTGGGAGGCACCTCTTCTTCATTGGGCGGTGAACTCACCCTGTTCCTCCTGCTCTTTCAGTGAGATCTGCATCCATTTCAGGCATTCCTGGGAAGGACCTGAGTGTGTGTGTGTGTGTGTGTGTGTGTGTGTGTGTGTGTGTGGTGTGCCTGTGTGACACGTGCATCATGGTATGTGTGGTATGTGTATGGTGTATGATGTGTGTGTGGTATGGTGTGAAGTATGTAGTGTATATGTGTGTGGTGTGTGTATATGATGTGCCTTTGTGACGTGGTATAGTGGGTAGTGTGGTGTGGTGTATGTGTTGTGCCTATGGTGTGCAGTATATAGTATATATATGGGGTTTGTGTGTGTGTGTGTGTGAGAGAGATGCAGTGTGCTATGTGGTGTGATGTCTGTGGTATGCATTTGTGATGTGTGTGATGTATGGTTTGTGAGTGTGTGGTGTGTCTGTGTGTTGATGTATGTGGTCTATATGTATTCTGTGTGGGTGTGATATGTCTGTAGTGTGTCTATGATGTGTCTGTTTGTTGTGTGTGTGATCTATTGCATGTGTGGTCTGTGTGTGTGTGTCGTGTGTTTTGTGTGTGGTGTGTCTGTGGTGTGCATATGTGTGTGAGATTTCTTTGCGTGGCATGTGTGGTGTGTCTGTGTGTCTGTGGTGTGTGTGTGATGTGTGTGTCTGTTGTGTGTGTGATCTATTGCATGTGTATTCTGTTTGTGTGTGTCATGTGTGTGTGTTGGGGGGTGCATGTGTGGTGTGTATGTGTGTGTGTGTGAGACATCTATGTGTGGCATATGTGGCATGTCTGTGTGTCTGTGGTGTGTGTGTGATGTGTGTGTCTGTTGTGTGTGTGATCTATTGCATGTGTGTTCTGTTTGTGTGTGTCATGTGCGTGTGTGTGGCGTATGTGTGATGTGCATGTCTGTGGTGTGCATGTGCAAGTCTATGTGTGGCATGTGTGGTGTGTCTGTGTGTCTGTGGTGTATGTGTGATGTGTGTGTCTGTTGTGTGTGTGACCCATTGCATGTGTGGTCTGTTTGAGTGTGTCGTGTGTGTGTATGTGGTGTATCTGTGGTGTGCATGTGTGTGTGAGCATCTGTGTGTGGCATGTGTGGTGTGTGTGGCGTGTCTGTGTGTCTGTGATGTGTGTCTGTTGTGTGTGTGATCTATTGCATGTGTGGTCTGTTAGTGCATGTCGTGTGTGTGTGTGTGTGTGTGTGGTGTGTCTGTGGTGTGCATGGTCTGTGTGTGTGTGATGTCTGTGTGCAGCGTGTGTGGTGTGTCTGTGGTCTCCATGGTCTGTGTGTGTCTGTGTGCAGCGTGTGTGGTGTGTCTGTGGTGTGCATGGTCTGTGTGTGTGTGTGATGTCTGTGTGCGGTATGCGTGGTGTGTCTGTGGTGTGCATGGTCTGTGTCTGTGTGTGATGTCTGTGTGCAGCATGTGTGGTGTGTGTGTGTGTGTGTGGCAGATTGGTACAGGGCTATGGTGACATGAGAGCCAGAGGAAGCAGGGAAGGTGAGGCCTGCAGACAGGGCACAAGAGGAGAGAGAGCTGGAAGATCTGAGTAGGCTGGGGGCTGGGCAGGGAGGCTGGGTTGCTGGGAGTCCCGCAGCACGAGGTGTAGGCTATTATCAGCACTAGGATGTTAGAGGAAGCTTGTCCAGGGACAGCAGGGGAGGGAGTTGATGGCTTTATCAAGCTGATCCCTGAGCATCATTGCGTTCCAGGCAGAGGGCTAACCTCAGAGCCACTTAAGCCCTGGGTGCGCCCGAGGGCCAGGGATGGTTACTATGCTCATTTTATGGCAAACTAGGGCACAGAGTGGACCTAACCGTGGCTCAGATAGTAAAGAATCGGCCTGAAATGCTGGAGATCCGGGTGAGGTCCCTGGGTTGGGAAGATCCTTGGAAAAGGGAATGGCAATCTACTCCAGTATTCTTGCCTGGAGAATCCCATGGACAGAGGAGCCATTGGACTGTAAAGAAAGCTGAGAGCCAAAGAATTGATGCTTTTGAACTGTGGTGTTGGAGAAGACTATATCCAAACAATCCATCCTAAAGGAGATCAGTCCTGGGTGTTTATTGGAAAGACTGATGTTGAAGCTGAAACTCCAATACTTTGGCCACCTGATGTGAAGAGCTGACTCATTTGAAAAGACCCTGATGCTGGGAATGACTGAACGCAGGAGGAGAAGGGGATGACAGAGATGAGATGTTTGGATGGCATCACCAACCCAATGGATATGAATTTGAGTAAACTCCGGGAGTTGGTGATGAACAGGGAGGGCTGGCGTGTTGCAGTCCACGGGGTCACAAAGAGTCGAACATGACTGAGTGACTGAATTGAACTGAACTATAATCTATTGGACCAACAGACAGGTAGGCTAGATAGAGATACACAGACAAGTAAAACAAAAGTTTTACAAATAATATCTAAGTAAATAGGTAGAAGATAGATTGACAGATAGTTCTATAAATATGTAGATACAAAGACGATAGCTAAATAGGTAGATAGATATTGAATAGATAGATATATAGATAGATCTGAAAAGATAGCTTCACAAAACTGCTCAGCAGCTTTGTTGAGATAATTAAGCAATAGAATGATAGTGATTTATGTAAAGCCTCTGGCCAGTAATGTGAGCTCAACTGATGCTAGTGCCTCTTACCCCCAAAGAACATTCTAGATGTGCATATTGCTGTAGAGTGCTCAGAGTCTGGGACCCAATCTTTCTGAATTGTTGGATACCACATAAACTTGTTTTGGACAAAGGGTGCTTTGTCCTTGGTGGGAGACTAGTCACAAGGCCAGTTCCCCAGCGAATGTCTGGGTAGGGCTAGAGGAGATGTTGGACTTTCCCAGTGGCTCAGCAGTAAAGAATCCGCCTGCTAATGCAGCAGACACAGGAGACACGGTTTCAGTCCCTGGGTGGGAAGATGCCCTGAAGAAGGAAACGGTAACCTGCTCCGGTATTCTTGCCTGGAGAACCCCATGGACAGAGGAGTCTGGGGTCGTAAAGTGAAAGCAGGCCCTGACTGAGCACACACAGAAGAGATGTTACTTTGGGAAAAATCCAGAATCTTTGAAGTTTTCCAAGAGCTTAAGCTTCTCAGAAGGATACTTAAAGTCTATGGAAGGACATGAAAGGTGACCCTCCCAGGCTTCCTGGGGGTCCTGGGTTCCAGTCAAAGCTTGGTGATGGGCAGACCCGGATCTTCAAAGAGCGGGGAAGCCCGCTACCCTCCGCAGTGGCTGGGGATGCAGGAACGAGAAAGTGGAGGGTCCCTGTGAGGGTGTGAGTGACAGCTGGGTAGGCGGGGCAGTGACACGCACCACTGAGTGGGAGGCACCTCTTCTTCATTGGGCGGTGAACTCACCCTGTTCCTCCTGCTCTTTCAGTGAGATCTGCATCCATTTCAGGCATTCCTGGGAAGGACCTGAGTGTGTGTGTGTGTGTGTGTGTGTGTGTGTGTGTGTGTGTGTGGTGTGCCTGTGTGACACGTGCATCATGGTATGTGTGGTATGTGTATGGTGTATGATGTGTGTGTGGTATGGTGTGAAGTATGTAGTGTATATGTGTGTGGTGTGTGTATATGATGTGCCTTTGTGACGTGGTATAGTGGGTAGTGTGGTGTGGTGTATGTGTTGTGCCTATGGTGTGCAGTATATAGTATATATATGGGGTTTGTGTGTGTGTGTGTGTGAGAGAGATGCAGTGTGCTATGTGGTGTGATGTCTGTGGTATGCATTTGTGATGTGTGTGATGTATGGTTTGTGAGTGTGTGGTGTGTCTGTGTGTTGATGTATGTGGTCTATATGTATTCTGTGTGGGTGTGATATGTCTGTAGTGTGTCTATGATGTGTCTGTTTGTTGTGTGTGTGATCTATTGCATGTGTGGTCTGTGTGTGTGTGTCGTGTGTTTTGTGTGTGGTGTGTCTGTGGTGTGCATATGTGTGTGAGATTTCTTTGCGTGGCATGTGTGGTGTGTCTGTGTGTCTGTGGTGTGTGTGTGATGTGTGTGTCTGTTGTGTGTGTGATCTATTGCATGTGTATTCTGTTTGTGTGTGTCATGTGTGTGTGTTGGGGGGTGCATGTGTGGTGTGTATGTGTGTGTGTGTGAGACATCTATGTGTGGCATATGTGGCATGTCTGTGTGTCTGTGGTGTGTGTGTGATGTGTGTGTCTGTTGTGTGTGTGATCTATTGCATGTGTGTTCTGTTTGTGTGTGTCATGTGCGTGTGTGTGGCGTATGTGTGATGTGCATGTCTGTGGTGTGCATGTGCAAGTCTATGTGTGGCATGTGTGGTGTGTCTGTGTGTCTGTGGTGTATGTGTGATGTGTGTGTCTGTTGTGTGTGTGACCCATTGCATGTGTGGTCTGTTTGAGTGTGTCGTGTGTGTGTATGTGGTGTATCTGTGGTGTGCATGTGTGTGTGAGCATCTGTGTGTGGCATGTGTGGTGTGTGTGGCGTGTCTGTGTGTCTGTGATGTGTGTCTGTTGTGTGTGTGATCTATTGCATGTGTGGTCTGTTAGTGCATGTCGTGTGTGTGTGTGTGTGTGTGTGGTGTGTCTGTGGTGTGCATGGTCTGTGTGTGTGTGATGTCTGTGTGCAGCGTGTGTGGTGTGTCTGTGGTCTGCATGGTCTGTGTGTGTCTGTGTGCAGCGTGTGTGGTGTGTCTGTGGTGTGCATGGTCTGTGTGTGTGTGTGATGTCTGTGTGCGGTATGCGTGGTGTGTCTGTGGTGTGCATGGTCTGTGTGTGTGTGTGATGTCTGTGTGCAGCATGTGTGGTGTGTGTGTGTGTGTGTGGCAGATTGGTACAGGGCTATGGTGACATGAGAGCCAGAGGAAGCAGGGAAGGTGAGGCCTGCAGACAGGGCACAAGAGGAGAGAGAGCTGGAAGATCTGAGTAGGCTGGGGGCTGGGCAGGGAGGCTGGGTTGCTGGGAGTCCCGCAGCACGAGGTGTAGGCTATTATCAGCACTAGGATGTTAGAGGAAGCTTGTCCAGGGACAGCAGGGGAGGGAGTTGATGGCTTTATCAAGCTGATCCCTGAGCATCATTGCGTTCCAGGCAGAGGGCTAACCTCAGAGCCACTTAAGCCCTGGGTGCGCCCGAGGGCCAGGGATGGTTACTATGCTCATTTTATGGCAAACTAGGGCACAGAGTGGACCTAACCGTGGCTCAGATAGTAAAGAATCGGCCTGAAATGCTGGAGATCCGGGTGAGGTCCCTGGGTTGGGAAGATCCTCGGAAAAGGGAATGGCAATCTACTCCAGTATTCTTGCCTGGAGAATCCCATGGACAGAGGAGCCTAGGCACAGTCCATGAGGTTGCAAGGAGTTGGACACGACTGAGCATGCAGGCACACAAAAGACATAGAGAGGAAACTCATTCACGTTAGTTGGGGAAAGAAGGCAGAAGTGAACCAGCGGGTTTGGCTCAGGAGCCTGCAGTGGTGACCGCAATGCCAAGGGGTCTGCACCATTTTTCTTCCCATTGTGACTCCATGAGCAAATTACAAATAGTGAGGCCTATTAAAACACAGACATTCCTTTTAAAAGTAACCATTTCCTTTTAGATCTAGATTGAAGCATGCTGCAGGACCGCAAGCTGAGAGAGGGCAGTGCTGGAAACCCAGCCAGACTGTTAATGGAAGCTGGATCCCATGCTTTATCATTCTTCTCTAGTCCTGCCCCCATGAGCCTGACCCAAACCAAGGGCAAGAACCCACTGCGTGACCTCCCACACTCCAAGTGCAAGATCAAGTGCTGCGGAGATGGAGGTGAACCAGGGCTTTTCATTAAAACAAATACCATTAAGCATATGTTGAAGATAACAGAGTGTTTTGACCCCAGCCAGCATTTAGACCATGACGAGAATTTATTTTCCTTCTCTGAGGGTAGAAAATGCTGAGGATGTTTTCCTAGACAGAAGTCACCGTTATAAATACGGGTTCCTTCAAGATGAAATGCATATTTAGTATGTATGTTCATATGTACAATTGCTGATTCAACAGATACTTGGGCAGACCAACTATGGGCAATGTGTGTGTTTGCATGCTTGCACCTGTGTGCCTGGGGCATCTCTGCGACTCTTTCCTCACCACTTCTTTCTAGTAACAGCCCAGCCTGGCTCTTAAAATCTTTACTGTTATTATAGCAGCACCCTAGTGGTAAAACAATATCTGCCCTTGCCTATTTTTCTTGGGTTAACATTGGTTATCTGAACCCAGATAGGCCAATCAAAGATTTTCAGGGCTAGAGATGGAGAGGAAGCTGAGACAGAGTCTTGGTTATGTTAAGATTTTAGCTGAAGTGAAAACTGCCATGTATTCTTTTCAAGTGGAAAAGAAAAATTAAAAGAAGGGGAGAGGGCTGTAGAGAGGCTGGGGGAGGAGGAGGAGGAAAAAGCAGAGAAAGAAGAGGAGAAGAGGAGAAAGAGGAGGAGGAGGGGGGAGGAGAAGGAGAAAGGAGGGAAAAAATGAACAAACATGGACAAGAACTGAGAAGAAAGAGGAAAAAGTCATCCTCCATGTGTCCTTCTCTGCAGCCATTTTTGAAACTGACTAGAATTCCTTCCTAACAGCTCGATGATATTACTCTCTAATCTGATAAATTCCCTGTTTTGCTTCATCTTACTGTGTTGGGTTATCAAGTGCTGCTTCACTGATCTGACCCCTTGAATATGAATCCAACAAACCTTTACTGAGGGTAGCTGTGCCATGTCAGACTTTATTACTTTGGGCTCCCAAATCATTGCAGATGGTGACTGTAGCCATGAAATTAAAAGACGCTTACTCCTTGGAAGAAAAGTTATGATCTACCTAGATAGTATATTCAAAAGCAGAGACATTACTTTGCCGACTAACATCCGCCTAGGCAAAGCTATGGTTTTTCCTGTGATCATGTATGGATGTGAGAGTTGGACTGTGAAGAAGGCTAAGCGCCAAAGAATTGATGTGTTTGAAGTGTGGTGTTGGATAAGACTCTTGAGAGTCCCTTGGACTGCAAGGAGATCCAACCAGTCCATTCTGAAGGAGATCAGCCCTGGGATTTCTTTGGAAGGAATGATGCTAAAACTGAAACTCCAGTACTTTGGCCACCTCATGCAAAGAGCTGACTCATTGGAAAAGACTCTGATGCTGGGAGGGGTTGGGGGCAGGAGGAGAAGGGGACAACAGAAGATGAGATGGCTGGATGGCATCACTGACTCAATGGACGTGAGTCTGAGTGAACTCTGGGAGTTGGTGATGGACAGGGAGGCCTGGTGTGCTACGATTCATGGGATTGCAAAGAGTCGGACACGACTGAGCGACTGAACTGAACTGACTGAACTGAATCCTCTTCTGGGCACTCAGAATGCTCCCAAAGCTTCTCAGTATGGAGGAGGTGATGTTCTATTTGGGATATTGATTTAGTATTTGAGGAAAGGGACCTGCAGAATGATCTCTGAGAAGTTCAGTTCACTTGTGTCCTTATTGCAAAATTCAGATCTCTGAGAAGGGGGAGATCAAAGTCTGGGTCTCCTTCAGAAAAGGTCATGGATCCACTGTGTCTTGGAGGATGAGTATCATTGCCAGATGAGAGAATCTGTTCATACTCCGACGTGAAATAGGTAAGCATGGTTTGGTTGGATTGTATGGGACAAATCATAGATTAGGAATGGATTAGGACCTAGACAGCATATTAGAAAGCAGAGACATTACTTTGCCAACAAATGTCCATATGGTGAAAGCTATGGTTTTTTCAACAGTCATGCAGGGATGTGAGAGTTGGACCATAAAGAAGGCTGAGTGCCAAAGAGTTGATGTTTTTGAACTGTGATGTTGGAGAAGACTCTTGCGAGTCCCTTGGACTGCAAGGAGATCAAACCGGTCAATCCTAAAGGAAATCAACCCTGAATATTCATTGAAAGGACTGATCCTGAAGCTGAAGTTCCAATACTTTGGCCACCTGATATGAAGAGCTGACTCATTAGAAAAGACTCTGATGCTAATGAAGATTGAAGGAAGGAGAAGGGGATAATAGAGGATGAAATGGTTGGATGGCATCACCGACTCAATAGACGTGAGTTCAAGCAAGCTCTGGAACGACAGGGAAGCCTGGTTTGCTGCAATCCATGGAGTCGCAGCGAGTCGCACACAACTGAGTGATTGAACAACAGGACAGGAGGAGAGACCAGAGAAGAAAGTGATGTGAACAGGAGGAATCTCCTGGTTTACTTTGAAAACTCTGGACTCTACCTTGGTCAAGGGTGTCAAGTGGGTACTTTGTTAGAACCTCACAATGGCATCCCCGTTGGATTCCACACAAAAACATTCCTTGAAAAAGGGCAAGCCCACACACAGAACAGTGTGAAATATTTTCTGTTGTCTATTCTGGGATTATTTTCTGATTTGTGATTTTTCTGGACTGTTCTCCTTGAAATACCCAGTACCAATAGTCTCTTCCATCTCTTGCATTTGAACACATTTGATAAACGTAAAATCTTCATATGGAATGACTCTTCATATCTTGCAAATAGGTATAAATAGGAGAAAAAGTAACCAGGTTCAAGAACCCAGAGCAGTTAGTGTCATGATAGACAGTTCAGTTCAGTTCAGTAGCTCAGTCGTGTCTGACTCTTTGCGATCCCATGAATCGTAGCATGCAAGGCCTCCCTGTCCATCTCCAACTCTCGGAGTTCACTCAGATTCACGCACATCGAGTCAGTGATGCCATCCAGCCATCTCATCCCCTGTCGTCCCCTTCTACTCCTGCCTTCAATCCCTCCTAGCATCAGAGTCTTTTCCAATGAGTCAACTCTTCACATGAGGTGGCCAAAGTACTGGAGTTTCAGCTTCAGCATCATTCCTTCCAAAGAAATCCCAGGGCTGATCTCCTTCAGAATGGACTGGTTGGATCTCCTTGCAGTCCAAGGGACTCTCAAGAGTCTTCTCCAACACCACAGTTCAAAAGCATCAGTTCTTCGGCACTCAGCCTTCTTCACAGTCCAACTCTCATATCCATACATGACTACCGGAAAAACCATAACATTGACTAGACGGACTTTTGTTGGCAAAGTAATGTCTCTGCTTTTGAATATGCTCTCTAGGTTGGTCATAATTTTTCTTCCAAGGAGTAAGCGTTTTTTAATTTCACGGCTGCAATCATCATCTGCAGTGATTTTGGAGCCCCCCAAAATAATGTCTGACACTGTTTCCACTGTTTCCCCATCTATTTGCCATGAAGTGATGGGATCAGATGCAATGATCTTTGTTTTCTGAATGTTGAGCTTTAAGCCAGCTTTATCACTCTCCTCTTTCATTTTAATCAAGAAGCTTTTTAGTTTCTCTTCACTTTCTGCCATTAGGGTGGTGTCATCTGCATATCTGAGGTTACTGATATTTCTCCTGGCGATCTTGATTCCAGCTTGTGCTTCCTCCAACCCGGCGTTTCTCATGATGAACTCTACATGACAGGCAAGTCATATGGAATAATAATAGCAGCAGTAGCATTAGCCGTGGCTCAAGTGCCGAGTGTACTTTCTGTGCTGGGGACAGTGCTAAGAGGTAGACACGCTGCCAGAACTAAGGGCTGCTGTAAGTGGGGATGAAGACGCTTGGACGCAAATCCTGGCTCTGTGCGCATGCTCCGTCTTTGTGACCCCCCAATGGGCTGTAACCCACCAGGGTCCTCTGTCCATGGACCTTCTCCAGCCAAGAATATTGAAGCGGGTTGCCATTTCCTCCTCCAGAGGATCTTCCCAACCTACTGATTGAACCCACATCTCCTGTGCTTTCTTTACGGCAGGTGAATTCTCTACCCCTGAGTCACCTGGGAAGCCCTCTGCCGCTGGTCAAATCTGTGACCCTGCATATGTCATAAAATGGGGATGGCTATAATAATTCTCTCCTAGGGTTACCATGAGGATTCAGTAAATCAAGCTCAGAACGCAGTAGTTCAAATTCAGGGTGGGAATACTGTAAGAGTTCAAAAAGGGCAAATTGCTTGTTCTTTGAAATTAAGAAAAAACAGAGATGTAGGTAAAGATAGACTTCCCAGAAATGCCCAGGAGAATAGAATGGCAACCCACTCCAGTATTTTTGCCTGGAGGATTTCATGGAGAGAAAAGCTAGGCGGGCTGCAGTCCATGGGCTTGCACAGAGTTGGACATGACTGAGTGGCTAATGCACAGATAAAGATAGATAGAAAGATAAAAGATAATGTTGATATATTTAAAAATATGTCCCTCAGAAACCTCAGAGGAAACACAACCTGCTGACACCTTGTTCCTGGACTTCTAGCTTCCATAACTGTGAGAAAATAAATATCTGTTGCTAAAACCACAAAGTCTGTGGTTTTTTTTAATGGCAGTCCTAGCAAACGTATACACTATCCTATCCTGTGTACTGCAGAAATTGGTACCTAAATGTCAGGAGAGGGGTCATAACAGCAATAGCAGAATATATAGCATATGTTACAGAACATGAAAGAATTAGTTTGTTAATTCAAATCACTTCTTCAAGTTTAAATTAGTCTTTTTCAAGGTTAAACAATATGTCTCTCAGCCATATTCCTAAGCAAGTCTAATTCTATATGTTTATTTCACTGAAAAACCCAATATATTTGATACAATCAAAGGTATCAGCTGTAGGCCACCTGAGGTTGTGCAGAAAACCAAGAAGAAGGAAAGCTGATGATGACTCTTCGTGACTGGTTTTAAGTCTGAAAATGCTCTGATTTATTGACTCTACTTGGCAGATATGCATGACTTTGATAAAATGATTTGTGCTTTAATTTATTACTTCAATAAAAGATATATTATGGAACATTTGGAAAAATAAAATACATTTCAAAAGCCAAATGCTCATGTTAATATTTTAGCCATTGTCCTCATTTATTTTTACTCATGTATTCATTTCACAAAATACTGTGAATACCCTCACACGTGTGTGCATGCTAAGTCACTCAGTCATGTCTGACTCTTTGTGACCCCATGGACTATGGTCCACCAGGGTCCTCTGTCCATGAGACTCTCTAGGCGAGAACACTGGAATGGGTTGCCCTGCCCTCCTTCAGGCGATCTTTCTGACTCAGGGATCAAACCTGCATCTCTTTTGTCTCTTGAATTGGCAGGTGGGTTCTTTAACACTTGTGCTACCTGGGAATCTCACCCTACACATAACACACAAATTTATACTTTTCAGTTTCATTTTCATTATTTGATAATTATTTAAAAGTTTAACTTTTTATAAACAATATTTTAGATACTTGTTTATTATTCCTTCATATTTCTGATAGTTTATTTAACTGTTTCCTGGATAAATATTTGTGTTGCTTCTAAATACTTGGCAATGAATTTGAACAGGAACATGTTGATGTCATTAAGAGTAAAAGGATATTGTTGTGAAAGTGTTCCATTAAATCAATAAACACACAAACAGATTCAGCTTTGGTAGCAGCAACATGCAAACTTTTGTATATGAAGGCAATCTTAGAGACAGCTACTGGTGGAATATGCATTGGAAGGACTGATGTTGAAGCTGAAGCTCCAATACTTTGGCCACCTGATGCAGAGAACTGACTCGTTAGAAAAGACCCTGATGTTGAGCAAGATTGAAGGCAGGAGGAGAAGGGGACGACAGAGGATGAGATGGTTGGATGGCATCACTGACTCAATGGACATGAGTTTGAGCAAGCTCCAGGAGTTGGTGATAGACAAGGAAGCCTGGCATGCTGCAGTCCATGGGGTTGAATGGGGTCCAAAGAGTTGGGCATGACTGAGTAACTGAACTGAACTGAGCTGGTGGTACAGTGGTAAAGAATCTACCTGCCAATGCAGGAGATGCAGGAGATTTGAGTTCCAACGCTGGATCAGGAAGATCCCCAGAGCAAGAAGTGGAAACCCACTCCAGTATTCTTGCCTGGAAAATCTCATGGACAGAAGAGCCTGGTGGACTATAGTCCATGGGGTTGCAAAAGGCCAGACATAACTGAACACACACACACACACACACACACACACCACCACCACCACCACATACCATACCAATTCTTACTCTTGTCTTCCTGAAAGAAGAAAGAACACAGACAGGTATAGGTTCAGAATCCTCCACACCCTAGCTGTTGGCCATGAACAGGCACTTGAACCCTCTGAGCAATTGCTTTCCTCATCTATTAACTGTGGGCAATGTTGCATCCTTCAGAAGGTAATTATAAAGATTAAATCATGTTTGTCTGCAATTAAATCATATTTTCTGATACTTATGTGTTCCAAATCATAGATACTTGTTATCCATCCTGTAGCTCATACATAATATTTTTGGCTCCAAATCCTGCCTTTCCCGTATACAGGAAACACTCGGCAGGCAGGATCCATATCCTATTTTCCATCACATCTTTAGCACCGAGCATGATGACTGTCATATAACAGGTACTTTGTAAGCAGTTACTGAACAAATGAATAAATATCCTTCAATAAGAAAACATAAAGATTAATAATCAGCTAGTCTTCTAAGGAAACAATATGATCCCCATTCTTTGTGCCCAGTTCTACAGTTCTGCATA
Source organism: Madoqua kirkii (assembly GCA_006408675.1). NCBI lineage: Eukaryota > Metazoa > Chordata > Mammalia > Artiodactyla > Bovidae > Madoqua > Madoqua kirkii. The sequence goes on from SJYC01073670.1 coordinate 115,504, forward strand.
TGACCAAACAGTGGTTGCAAAATATCCTCCAGCGGAATGTAACTGTATTTATAGAAACTGCAGTGTGCTTCAGTGGAACAAACCTTGACTCCATTGTCCTAAGTGGAACAACTCCTGAGAACAATAGATTTTCTTAGTGGAATTTCCCCTCCCCATACTTAGCTACCAAAACACAAATGTGGTGGTGGAGGGGGGGCAAGGAGGAGTAATTTTCCCAACAAAGCATCTCTACATGTGGGTGGTCAATGATGTTTACCTAAAACAGATTTGTGGCTAAAGAGAAAATTCCTTTTTCAAGAAAGGTGAATCTCACTGCCCTTGATTACAGAAATAAGTTGTACTGTTTGATGTTGCAGTAACAACAACAACAAAAGACTTTTAATTTATCCCTGCCCCATACAAACTAGAGGCAGGGAAGATTACATGCTTTCTGTGACTCCGAGCTCTGCAGAGCAGGAGGCTGTATCAATATTGAAACTGAAAATGGAGAGGACACTAGATATGCCTTCTGCCTTAGAAAAGTAGATTCTGTTCTTTGTCTTTACTCTCTGTTGACAATGGAGCGCAAAGAGAACCCAAAATGTGACTCTTTGGGCGTGCGGAGGCCATTCCCCTCACCTCCTCATCCCCAGAGGCAGGGGGCACCCCTCAGAAGGGTAAGAGCCTACAGTACGGGGCTGACCTCAAGATAAAATCAACATAATCACTTTTTACCGCTTGAAAATAATTAAATCCCCAAAGGAGGTTATGATCATTCTTTTCATCAGATCCGTGAGTAGTCGTGACACACCGGAATGTGTGTGTCCCAATCTGAGATCCCACTGGCATCCCATCGAGAGCCCCTTTGTGGGTGGTGTCGTTAGGACTCCCAGAAATAGGTTCTGAATAGAGCAGATTGGAGCACAGGAAAAGAGCCAGAGGGGGCTGGGGTCCTTAGCTAACTGGCCAGCTTGTCCTGGACACATATTTACCTCCATGAGCCTTGGTTTCCTCCTCTGCAGAAGTCAATCTTAAAAATTACCCCTCTGTCTGTTATGATCAGCCTGAACTGAGAGGGCAGTTGTTCAACTGCAAAACTCTACATTGCCAATTTTCAGCCAGAGGATTTGGCAGAAGGTAAGGTATAGGTAAGGTATAGGTGCCTGGAGAAGGAAATGGCAACCCACTCCAGTGTTCTTGCTTGGAGAATCCCATGGATGGAGGAGCTTGGTGGGCTACAGTCCAGGGGTCACAAAGAGTCGGACACGACTGAGCAACTTCACTATCACTATCATTAAGGTATAGGTAAGGTAAGGTATAGGTATGGGTAAAAGGTGAGATCACAGATCACTCTCTTGAAGTATGAGTTTACCTTCTCACTAAGAATTGATTTAGTGATTCACAGACACACGACCAATGAAAAATTTGTTTCACAGTTCAAAATCAATTATTGGCCTGTATCTAAACATCTGTTTACAATTCAGAAGGTGTTGAGTTATGTCCTAGAAACTTTGTTATTTAAGCTTCACTAAGTCTCAAATCTTTCACTGCTTCACCTATAAAAAGGGAATGCTGGCCATGAGTCTTTAAATTGCGTAATACGTATACAGGGAATTGCCAAGCACAGTGCTGGGGATATATTAGCTGCTTAAAAGATAACAAGGAGAGCTGAATCTGAACATTTCCTAATCTTATACTTCCTTTCACAGTTCAGAGTTCTGGAGGGCAGAGGAATTCCTGGACATGGCTTATCAGGAAAGGGGGAGGATATCACTTATATGAGAAACTAACAGATGGCACAAATGAGCTTCTCAATGAAAATGAAACAGATTCATACACATAGAGAACAGATTGTGGTTGATGGGGTCAACGAGGGATGAACTAGGAGTCTGGGATTAGCGAATGCAAACAGATATATAGGGTGGATAAACAGTAAGTTCTACTATATAGCATAGGAAACAAGTTCAATATCTTGTGATAAGCCATAATGGAAAATAATATAAAAAAGAAAGTATATACATATATATATTTGTATATGTATATATATATGTATATGTGTATATATATGTATATATATATGTATATGTGGATCACTTTTCGGTACAGCAGAAATGAACACATTTCAAATCAACTATAGTTGAGTAAAGTACGTTTTCTTAATACAGAAAAACAGGGTGATAAAAGTCTTCCATAATATCCTATATTTTAATGAGATTTGAGTACTTTCCACACATTAACTTAATCCTCTCAACCACCCAGCAAAGGAGGCTTTCCTAGCTCCACTAACATGGAGAAGGAAATGGCAACCCACTCCATTACTCTTGCCTGGGAGATCCCACGGACAGATTAGCCTGGGGTGGCTACAGTCCATAGAGTCAAAGAGTCAGACACAACTTAGCAACTAAACCACCACCACCAATGAGGAGACAATACCAGAGAAGTTAAAAGTTGACCCAGGCCACAGGGCTACAGGAATGGGGTGCAGCTGGGTTTAGAACTCAGGTTCATTGCAACGTCGTGTTGACCACTTAAGTAGGTGAATAAAGCAAACATGAGATAAACTCTTGACTGCCTCCCACCGCCAAACTGGTACACAGTGGAAAAAAATACTAAGTCAGACTTCCAGACTAGAATCTTAGCTGCATCATTTATCCTTTCTGCGACTCAAGTTCTAGGTATAAAATTGGGATAATACTATCAGGACTATGTTTCCTTGACTGTTATGGGACAGGCAGATGCTGTTCTAAGTGTTTGCATGTATTGGCTTGTTGAATCCTCACCAAAGCTCTGGGAGTTAAGGACTGTTATTATTCCCATTGAATTAGGAAGGTAGCTGAGTCACACAAGAGTTACAAGCAAGTTGTCAAAGAGAGCTACCATATGATCCTCCAGTTTAACTCCTGGACACATTTCTGGAGAATATCATAACTTGAAAAGATACATGCACCCCAGTGTTCATAGCTGAACAACAGTTAAGACATGGAAGCAAGCTAATATCCTTCATCAGCTGAATGGATGCAGGAGACGTGGTATTTTATACAATGAAATGTTACTCAACCATAAAAAAGAATGATAACATCATTTACAGTATCATGGATGGACCTAGAGATTATCATACTAAGTGGGGTCAGAGGGACAAAGACAAATGTCATATAATAATACTTATAAGTGGAATCTAAAAACATAACACAAATAACTTATTTCAAAACCGAAATAGACTCACAGACATAGGAAACGAACTTGAGATTACCAAGGGGAAAGAGGGGAGGGAGGGATAAAGTAACACTTTGGAATGAACAGATTTACACCACCATATACTAAACAGGTAACAAGAGTGTGCTCTGCAGCACAGGGAACTATGGTCAGTGTCTTGCAATAAGCTATAATGGAACAGAAAGAGAATACATACTTGTACACATACACATATATATCTGAATCATTTTATTGTACACCTGAAACTAACACAACATTGTAAATCAGCTATACTTCAGCATAAAAGAAAGTTGTCTGTAGATAACACGTGAGTATATGGCTAACTTGGATCAATATCCAGACAGTGGATTCTGAAGTCTATACCCAACCACCATACTAGCTGCCCACATAGACTATTATCAGGATAAAATGATACAATATTTGAAACGCCTTAGAACAATGTCTAACCCATAGAGTTATTCAGTAAACATGAGCAATTATTTAGTATTATCACTACTATCACGGTTGTTATCTGTGCAACAGCTGACCTGATGAAACTCACGTGTGTACTCAGTTGCTTCAGCCGTGTCTGACTCTGAGACCCTACAGACTGTAGCCCACCAGGCTCCTCTGTCCATGGGAGTCTCCAGTCAAGAATATTGGAATGGGTTGCCGTGCCCTTCTCCCCGGAATCTTCTGACACAGAGGTCGAACCCCAGTCTCCTGCGTTTCCTGCATTGCAGGCAGATTCTTTACTGCTGAGCCACCAGGGAAGCACTTACAAAGCTCACAGGTAATCAAAAAGCAAGTTTAAGAAAGATGGCCCCCAAGCTACTGACTTTTAGTGAAAGAAAAGAGGGTATGGTCTTTAGCCAAGATGCTTTGGGGATGAGTATCCATTTTTTTTTTCTGCATCTTTGATTCAACCATTTCAAACAATTCTGAAAAAGGCTGTATATAATTCCATTCTCAGCCCTTAAGCAGAACGGAGTGAGGGAGGCAGCTGTGGTTAAAAAAAAAAAAAAGAAATCTGACTACTTAATCACAGATAATCCTGACAAAAATAAAATGGATCAGTGTTTAAAGCAACAAGGAAGCTGCATAGGCAGCTCTCTAATAAGCTCAGATATTTATAATATTTTCCCCCTTAAAAATGATTTAAATTATTCTTTACATCTTCTTAAAAAGTCAAAGAATGCAAGAATTCATGATAAAAAGCACCTGTCCCCAGGCCCCATCTCCACTCCAAGCCCAAACCCCTGAGGAAATCACTTCTACTTCTTTCTATTATTAAATCTTTGAAATGCTATGGTCTTCTAGTCTTATTTTTCATTTTTCCAACATCAACGTTATCTACTGGTTTCCTACTGTGATAAAACACAGTTTCATTCACCTACATCACTTTCTACCAAACTTCCCATTGATCCAGTTAATTTCATTGTTAATTCTGAATGATTACTTTAGCTCATCTATTGGCTACCTGTGTCAATGGTCTATTACTCTTCTATTTCTATTGCAGAATTTTCTTGTTGTTTAGTTGCTAAATCACATCCGACTCTTCTGTGACTCCATGGGCTATAGCCCCCCATGGTTCTCTGTCCATGGGATTTCTCAGGCAAGTGTACTGGAGTAGGTTGCCATTTCCTTCTCTAGGGGGATCTTCCCAATCGAGGGGTTGAACCCATTTCTCTTGTACTGGCAGACAGATTATTCACCCCTTAGCACCAGTCAAGCCTGTTTTGCATAATTAACATGGCATAATAAGAATGTTCGCTCTCTTCCCTGCCATCCCTCACCCCAACCCCTTCCTATCTCACCTCCCATTTTTTGCTCAGCTGCATCATCAGTCTTACCTTTGCAAGGAAGATCCCACTGACTTTCTACTTTATCACTTTACTCACCTCCTCCACGATTTCTCTTCAGTTGAATTTATAAGTGAAAACCCAACACATCACTCTTCCATTATTCTAAAACATCTTAAATGCATCATTCTGGAGGCCTTCTGAGTTCCTCAAGTATGTGGTTGCCTGGGCTACAGAAAGCTCTCATCCTGGTTTTCCTTTTCTTTCAGTGGCCCTTGGATTTGAGTCTTTTAGGATATGGCATCTGGTCCCATCACTTCATGGCAAGTAGGTTGGGAAACAGTGGAAAGAGTGACACAATTTATTTTTGGGGGGGTTCCAAAATCACTGCAGATGGTGACTACAGCCATAAAATTAAAAGACGGTTACTCCTTGGAAGAAAAGTTATGTCCAACCTTGACAGCATATTAAAAAGCAGAGACACTGCTTTGCCAACAAAGACCCATATAGTCAAAGCTATGGTTTTCCCAGTAGTCATGTATGGATGTGAGAGTTGGACTGTGAAGAAAGCTCATCACCAAAGAATTGATGCTTTTGAACTATGGTGTTGGAGAAGACTCTTGAGAGTCCCTTGGACTGCAAGGAGGTCCAACCAGTCAATTCTGAAGGGGATCAGCCCTGGGATTTCTTTGGAGGGGATGATGCTATAGCTGAAACTCTAGTACACTGGCCACCTGATGTGAAGAACTGACTCATTGGAAAAGACCCTGATGCTGGGAAAGATTGAAGGCAGGAGAAGAAGGAGATGACAGAGGATGAGATGGAGGGGTGGCATCACCAACTCAATGGGCATGAATTTGAGTAAACTCTGGATGTTGGTGATGGACAGGGAAGCCTGGCAGGCTGCAGTCCATGGAGTTGCAAAGAGTCAGACTGAGTAACTGAACTGACTGACTGACTGATTCTCCCCTGGTGGCTTGGAAGGTAAAAAATCCAATGGGAGACCCAGGTTCGATCCATGGGTTGGGAAGACCCCCTGGAGGAGAGCATGGCAACCCACTCCAGTATTCTTGCCTGGAGAACCCGCACGAATAGAGGAGCCCTGTGGCTATAGTCTGTGGGGTCACCAAGAGTCAGACGTGACTGCGTGGCTAAGCACAACACAGCACATTCTCCACATATTATCCTCTTTATATCTTGCTTGCTTGACTGGAGGTGTCTTCAAGAAGCTCTTTCAGGTGGGGGATTTAGAAAGCAAAATGTGGGTCCTTGAAAGTAAAAATAGGCAAACAAAAAATGTTATATCTTCACACTTAACTGATAGTTTGACTAAGTATAATATTCTGAGTATGAAACTATTTCCCTAAAACCTTAAAAGATGCCATTTCACTGTCTTCTAACACCTATGTGATGATCAAAGATGGATGTTATTTAGATCTTACTTTTTGGTAGATAATATAGTTTTTATTTTTCCCTTTGTTATATTTTAGTATCTTTTCTTTGTGACTGAGGTTTTGAAATATGCAAATAAAGATAAGTGGACTTTGAACTGATTAAATTCCTTTACCAGAAGAATTATGATGAGAAAAACAATACAACTGAGGGAAAGGTCCATCTCCCTGACTCCATTCTGTATCACCACCTACATCAGAAGTCTTGGGTAAAGACATGAAAATATGAAAACCAAATTCCACAGAACATACAGAATCTGCACAATAATGTCAAGATTCAAAATGTCTAAACAGATTTGAATATGTTCAGTTATCTCCAACAAGTGGCCACAGTGTAGAGGGAATAGACCATTCATGAGCCTTGCAGAGCAATTGCCGTTGTGATTTCAAAACGTTCAATAACCAAACCCCCTTCATACTATCTAAATATTCATATTCTTTCATGCCGACTTCAATGAAAACATTCAAGGATGGGGATGGAGCACCATCTCACTCTTTGGAGCCATGAAAAATCTGAATTCTCAGAATCAGTTTTACCTTATCAGTGTCAGAAAACCCAGCAACTAGTCCAGCGGCTATCACATAGTAGGTGTCCAGGAAATCGTGGTGGTTGTTGTTCAGTCGTTAAGTTGTGTCTAACGTTTTGCAACCCCTTGAACTGTAGCACACCAGGCTACCCTGCTCTTCACTATCTTCCGGAATTTGCACATACTCATGTCCATTGAGTTGGTGATGGTATCCAGCCATCTCATCCTCTTCCCCCTCCTGCCCTCCATCTTCCCTAGCATCAGGGTCTTTTCCAGTGCATCAGCTCTTCACATCAGGTGGCCAAAGTATTGGAATTTCAGCTTTAACATCAGTCCTTTCCACGACTATTCAGGACTGATTTCCTTTAGGATGGACTGCTTGGATCTCCTTACTGTCCAAGGCACTCTCAGAAGTCTTCTTCAGCACCACAGCTTGAAAGCATCAGTTCTTCAACATTCAGTCTTCTTCATGGTCCAACTCTCACATCCATACATGACCACTGGAAAAACCATAGCTTTGGCTATACAGGCCTTTATCAGCAAAGTGCTGATAGCTTTTTAATATGCTGTATGTTATAGTTTTGTTATAGCTTTTCCTCCAAGGAGCAAGCATCTTTTAATTTTGTGGCTGCCGTCACCGTTCTCAGTGATTTTAGAACTTAAGAAAATAAAATATGTCGCTGATTCCACTTTTTCCCCATCTATTTGCCATGAAGTGATGGGACCAGATGCCATGATCTTAGGTTTTTCTTTTCTTAATGTAGATAAACATGACACTAGGTAATTAACTTTTATCCCTTGGAAAACATCTAGTCTAATATACATGTTCCTAATTATCCATTTTATAAGAGGATTAGAGAAGTTAAGAAACTTACATAAGATTATTTCATATACAACATTAAGTTGCTACTTAACATTGTCAGTTTGTTTTCACTATTGTTACTTCTTATATATTTTGACTTCTGTTTAACACATCCTGCTGCATACTCATTACTGTGTCCAGGGTTATTGGACACACAGAGTTAAACTAAAATCAGGGCCTGCCATCCCTAAGCTTATAGGCAATTGTGTTGATAAAGTAAAATCTGCTGCTATGGATGTTAATAATAGTAAGAGTATCTGCTTTATAGGAGCTGATGATGATTATGTGGGATTACACATGGCATAGGGTAAGCATTACAATAGTCGTGGCTAATTGTAGTAGTAGTGATAGCAGATTTGGTTCTTTCCTCTAATAAAACAGGTTCCAAATGATATTGGGACTCACAGAAAGGAGTCATTGCATGGAACTAAAAAGATGAACTATGCTGTGAATTAAATAAGCAAATAAATCTTCTCTCTGCATAGCAAAGACTGAATGCTGTAATGAAAATACCTCTGCTTGGAAAGATAGGTGAATAGGATATTTGAAAAGAGCTAACACAGTGTCTGACATTTAGTAGAAGTGCATGACTTACAAGTTCAACATTGTATCGTTTACAAACAAAAAACCTAGGAAAAACTATGTGACACAATAAACAAGTGGTTAAACTATGGAATAGTCAATAGTAAAGTATTATATTCGAGAAGGAAATGGCAATCCACTCCAGGACTCTTGCCTGGAAAATCCCATGGACAGAGGAGCCTGGCAGGCTACAGTCCGTGGGGTCGCAAAGAGTCGAACACAACTGAGCGACTTCACATTAATAAAAGTATTATATAACATATTAAGACTGTATTAATAAAGAATTGGCAGGAGAAAGATCAACAACCTCAGATATCCAGATGATGCCTCTTTAATGGCAGAAGGCAAAGAAAAACTAAAGAGCCCCTTGATGAAGGTAAAAGGGGAGAGTGAAAATGCTGACTTAAAAGTCAACGTTCAAAAAACTAAGATCATGGCATCTAGTCCCATCACTTCATGGCAAATAGACGGGGAAAAAGTGGAAACAGTGACAAGTTTTATTTATTTCCAAGTTTTATTTCTGAGCTCCAAAATCACTGAAGAAGGTAACTGCAGCCACAGAATTAAAAGATGCTTGTTCTTTGAAAGGAAAACCGTGACAGACCTGGGTGGCAGGTTATAGGTGTTGGTCACTTAGTTGTGTCTGACTCTTTGCAACTCCTTGGACTGTAGCCCACCAGGCTCCTTTATCCATGGGATTCTCCAGGCAAGAAGACTGAAGTGGGTTGCCATTCCCTTCTTCTGGGGATCTTCCTAACCCAGGAATTGAACCCAGGTCTCCTATATTGTAGGCAGATTCTTCATCAACTGAGCTATCATGGAAGCTTGTATTGAAAAGCAGAGACATGACTTTGCCAACAAAGACCTATATAGTCAAAGCTACGCTTTTGCCAGTAGTCATGTACAGATGTGGTAGTTGGACCATAAAGAAGGCTGAGCACCAAGAGAACGGATTCTTTCAAATTATGGTGATGAAGAGGACTCTTGAGAGTCCTTGGACTGTAAGGAGATCAAACCAGTCAATCCTAAATGAAGTCAACCCTGAATATTCACTGGAAGGACTGATGCTGAAGCTTCAATATTTTGGCCACCTGATGCAAAGAACTGACTCATTTGAAAAGACCTTGATGTTGGGAAGGATTGAAGGCAGGAGGAGAAGGGGATGACAAAGGATGAGATGGTTGGATGGCATGTACAATTCAATGGACACGAGTTTGAGCAAGCTCCGGGAGATGGTGAAGGACAGAGAAGCCTGGCATGCTGTAGTCCATGGGGTTACAAAGAGTCTCGTGTGACTGAGTGATGGAACAACAACTTAAGATTTAGGAGATATTTAGGATATCAAAGCCTTAGGACTTTGGGATTAGTTAATGATGAGGAGTGTGGGATTGAGGGCATCTCTGCTTTGTAGTTCTGGATGGATCACGGTTCCAACCACTGAAGTAGAGAACTCAGAACTAGAACCAGGCATGGGGGAAAGACAGAAAATTCAGCCAGTTAGGAGGGAGAGGGGATTAATGGCAGCAGATAATCTTGACTGAGAAAAGAGATCAGACAGCTCTACCAAGGAGGCAAGATTTAGACCAGACCTTGAGTACATTCCAAAGGTTAAAGTCAAGCACAGTGGACAGAACACACGTTACGGAATAGCCCCCACAGAGGGGACAGTCAGCCAAATTCTGAAGGATCTTGACCCTTCTGTTCATTTTCCTGGTTGTGAACTTTGCACTGAAGTGTGATATACACACAGAGGAGTACACAGTTCATGACAAAGCACTCTTGCAAAGCTGAACCATATGAATCATTCATTTCCTTGGAAGAAGTGTCCATTATTTTATTTATTTTGTATTATTTATCTTAGTTTACATGTTTCATTTTATCTTATTTTACTTATTTATATTTTGCTATTATTTTCCAGTTTAACCGTATCTAGTTCTCTGATTCAAAGTTACATCAAATTATTCTTGGAAGTAGATGGGGAAAAAAAACTCATTACATGAATAAATCCACTTGCTAAGCAATAATGGGGTTATAATGATGATAGAAGCACAGTGGCTGAAAACAAGGGTGGCTGTAGTTGGAAAACCCTATAGTTTGTATTGAATTATCAGAAAGCACTGTGGGAAGAAGACTGGAAGATGTAACATTGTCACTGGTCCCCAACTCTCAGCTGTGCAAGGCTGAGTTCAGTGTTTGACGTTTACATTCCAGGGCGAACACAAAATTCACGCGTAGCATCTAGAAGAACAGAAGGATGGAGCAGAAAAACACATGAGTGCAGAAAGCAAGAGAGCGATCCTGCCTGGAGAGAGAAATTGTTGAGCCTTGTTTATACGTCTACGCATTGACCCTCTTGGTTTAAAAGGGCTATTTGCGTGTTTTTGGGGGGAGGCTGTTTATTTTTACCCACAAAGGAATCAAAGTGATTGGAATGCCTGTTATATGGTTGAAGATGTTCTGGAGCAAGAAAGACTGATCAAAGCTGGAGGTAGGGTTTTGGGTCTTGTGGGTCTAAAGAGAGTAAGCGATGCCCGGGGGTCTTCTCCGGTGGCTCAGGGGTGAGGAGGCTGCCTATCAACAGAGGAGAGTTTGATCCCTGGTCCAAGAACATCCCCCAGGCCGAGGAGGAACTAAGTCTGGGTGCCACAACTCTTGAGTCTGTGCTCTGGAGCCCCTGGGCTGAAACTCCTGAGGCTCACACACCCTCGGGCCCGTGTCCCTCAAGAGAAGCCAGAGCAATTTTTAGATGTCCGAGCCGCACAGGTAGAGAGTGACCCCCACTGGCTGCAGCTACAGAAAAGCCCGCAGAGCAGCGAAGCCCAGCACAGACAGAAATTAGCCTGTAACTCAGTGGAAATCCCTGGGCTGGGATGAGACGGTCCAGAGGAAGCAAGGACTAGATCGAGGGTGTGGGGTCTGAAGACGGAGCTGAGGTTCCTGTGGCACCTCCTGGCTTCAGAAAGTTAGGTTAGGATGAGGCAGGGAGAATCTAGGGGTTGACCCAACACAGGGTTAAAACCTAGATAGGGTGCTTTCCAGATGTCAACAGCCGATTGTAGACAATTAGGAAGCTGTCTTTTCGGCTCTCGCCCCGGACCCTTAGCAAACTGTCTGAAGCACAGCAGTTGATCTGAACGTATCAAATAAGGAAGGCAAAGGGGATCCCACGAAATAACTGTGGTTAGTGGCTTGTGGGCTGTGGATGGTGTTGGGGGGAGGGCTGCTCAAAAGAAACTTGCTTCTAATCAATGTGCTAATCTGGGACAAAGGTTTTCCTTTCTTTCTGTCCTTCATTTCATTTTCCCGGGTTCAGTCCTCCTCTCCCTCTCCCTCAGACTCCTCCTCATCCTGGTTGAATGAAAATTTGGTTCAGCTTTTTTTTTTTTTTAGTATAGATACATTAAAAAACAGACACTGATCTTCAAAGAAGCCTGCAATTTCACTGGCGACGGAATGTTTATAGCCACAATTTGTTTGATTCTGATAAAATGCACATGCCCCCGTCTTCTGTTTTCTTTTGCTTCCCAAGTTAGACTTAACTTCGTGCATGGCCTGCACCCTTCCCAGAGAGTAGGGAAGGGGCAGAGTGTAGACAGACAGGGAGATTGTTCCCAGAGCTGTGGCTGCATCTGCCTGTGACATTCTGGAGTGCCTGGGCTGAGACATCAGATGTAGCTGAAAGGGGCACCATTCATGAGTCAGGGAAACTAGCTGGAAGAGCATTTAAAATACTCCCTGAGGCCCTTCCCAGACTAGGGAGGTTGTGTCATGGAGGTGGGAGGGTCATAAGGCTAGCAAGATGCAGGTTTAAATGTCAGCTGCGCTGTTTACAATAGCCAGGAAGTGGAACTGACCTCAACGTCCATCAAAGGATGACTGGATAAAGAAGATGTGGCAAATAGATGAAATGGAATACTATTGAGGCTGCTCACAGAGGAATGAAGCGAAACAGTGCCATTTGCAAGGACACGGATGAATCTGGAGACTGTCATATAGAGTGAAATCAGTGAGAAAGAGGAAAAAACAAATGTCATATAACACTGCTTATAAGTGGAATCTATAAAAGTGGTAGAGATGAACTTATTTGCCAAGCAGAAGTAGAGTCACAGATATAGAGGACAAATCTATGTGACTAAGGAGGCCAGGAGGAGTGGGATGACTTGGAGGACTGGAATTGACATGTGTGCACTGTTGATGCCGTGTGTAAAACAGGTAAGTAATGGCAGCCTACCATGCAGCACAGGTAACTCTCTTCAGTGCTCTTGGTGACTTAACTGGTAAGGAAATCCCAAACAGAAGAGATATATGCATCCGTATAACTGATTCACTTTGCTGTACAGCAAGAAACCAAGACAACATTGTAAAGCAACTATAATAAAACTTAGTTCTAAAAATAATGAATGTCAGCTTCATTTTCTAGTTGTGCGATGTAGAACCAAACTTTCTCTGAATTGCTTTTCCCCACTTAACAACCAGGGGCATCTCTCCTGTAGGACTGTTATGAGATTAAGAGGCCTGAAGGCTGGCCAGCATCACAGAGGTTGCCTAGAAGGATGCAGAGAGTGGAGTGTTTGTGGGAGGGAGATTCAGGAAGAGGATGCTAGGTTGGGGGGCAGCAGGCATCAGGGCACATGGGCATGAGAAAGAAACATTGCTTAGGGGAGAAAGAGAAATTGGGGGTGACTGAGATAGAGCCACAGAAGAGGAGGCTGGGAGAACAACAGTTCAAAATGCAAATTTAGCTGAGGAACGTCAGTGCTTCTCTACAGGCAGTGGGAGAGCTTTGGAAAGAACCATGCATGTTTGACGGTGTTCTAGAAAACTGACCATCTGCAGCATGGCAGGCCCCACTGTACAGGTGAGGAGGAAGGCAAGAAGCTAGAAAAGGTAGGTGATGCTATTCAACACCATGCATGTATTAATGCCGCTATAGCATTCCATACCTGTATCTATGTATCTATACCTGTATCTTGGAGAAGGCAATGGCACCCCACTCCAGTACTCTTGCCTGGAAAATCCCATGGATGGAGGAGCCTGGTGGGCTGCAGTCCATGGGGTCGAGAAGAGTCGGACACGACTGAGCGACTTCACTTTCACTTTTCACTTTCATGCACTGGAGAAGGAAATGGCAACCCACTCCAGTGTTCTTGCCTGGAGAATCCCAGGGACGGGGGAGCCTGGTGGGCTGCCGTCTATGGGGTCGCACAGAGTCGGACACGACTGAAGCGACTTAGCAGCAGCAGCAGCAGCAGCATACCTGTATCTATGAATATAGCTTAGGACTAGGGCAGGGACAGTCCCCTGAATGGTTCAGAATCACAGCTCTGAGTTCAGATCCTAGCTCTATCACATACTGATTGTGAAACCTGGAATAAGTTCCCTCTCTGGGCCTCAGTGGCCCTATCGGCAAATGTGTCTTCCTCACATGATTATAGTGACGCTTCAGTGAGTTTTAAAAACACTGAAAAGGCTCTTGTTGTTGTTCAGTTGCTAAGTTGTGTCCAACTCTTTGTGAACCCATGAACTACAGCATGCTAGGCTTCTCTGTCCTACACTGTCTCCCAGAGTTTGCTCAAACTCATGCCAATTGAGTCAGTGATGCCTCAGCTATCTCATCCTCTGTCATCCCCTTCTCCTCATGTCCTCAATCATTCCCAGCATCAGGGTCTTTTCCAATGAACTGGTTCTTCAAATCAGGAAGCCAAAGTATCAGCGTCTCAGCTTCAGCATCAGTCCTTACAATGACTATTCAGAACTGATTTCCTTTAGGATTGACTGGTTGGATCTCCTTGCAGTTCAAGGGACTCTCAGAATCTTCTCCAACACCACAGTTCGAAAGCATCGTTTCTTTGGTGCTCAGCCGTCTTTATAGTCCAACTCACTTTCATATATGACTGCTGGAAAAGCTATAGCTTTGAGTCTGCGGACCTTTGTTGGCAAAGTGATATCTCTGCTTTTTAATACACTGTCTGTCTAGGCTTGTCATAGCTTTCCTTTCAAGGAGCAAGAGTCTTTTAATTTCATGGCTGCAATCACCATCTGCAGTAATTTTGGAGCCCAAGAAACCAGAATCTGTAAAAGACTATATATGGCATGTATATGCTAACTATTATACCTAACATTATTATTATTTCAGGTCATGATGTGCTCTAACTAAGTACTTTGCACACATTATTTCTTTTCATATTTGAGTTTATGCTGCAAACCAAATCCTACTTTTCTTTCTTTTATTATTCTTTGTAAAACTTAAAGCTCAGAGAGTCATTGCTGCCATGATTAGCTGCTACGTGGAAGTGCTAGGGTCGAAACTCAGGGTGGCTTCTCAAATAAACACACCAAAACATTCCCTATTGAAAGAGGGTGATCAGGGATGGAAACCTTAAATTCTTCATTCTTTAGATGCTCGGAGTATATAAAACAGCCAATGGAGATAATGCAGGTTGAAAGTGCTCAGTTGCTAATTTGTGTCTTTGTTACCCTGTGGACTGTAGCCTGCCAGGCTCCTCTGTCCACGGGATTTTCTCAGCAAGAATTTGCCATTTTCTCCTCCAAGGGCTGATGGAAAGGCCTGGCTTTATTGATTTATAAAGGGTTGTCCCTCCTGCCCCATCTCCACGCACTCTCCATTTCTGGGTGTGGATGCAGTTTATCAGGTTGGCTTTGGCCAGAGCTAATAGTTCCATGATTTTGAGAAACTTCACATGATGCTTTGCCTTTGGACAGATTCATCAACCAAAGAGCAGATTTCCACATTTTCACTCTTGGCTAAGGTCTCTTCTCCTATTCCTCCCTTCCTCGTCTTGGCTATATTTGGTGGAAGTTTAAATCTGATAAAGATGAGCTGTATTTAAAACCAGTCAGGCTCTATTTCAGAAGATTAGTGCGATTTTATCTGAAAAGTAAATTTGTAATTATAATTTGAAGTTGCCTTATAAGTAAGACACCGATTTTCCATTCCTAGTGAGAAAAAGCAGCAGAGCAATGGGATTCTGGAGCTGGTACAGCCTCCCGTCCACCCACCCACCATGCCTGAAGCCTCACCATGGTCTCCGGGCCACCAGTTGACTGCTTCAAGATACAGAGCCTTCTGCTCCGAGATTCCTTCCTCTTCATACCTGGGCACTCTGTTAGAAGGTTGTTACTTACAGCTGAATGTCCTTCTCTAGCGCATCCCCCCTGAACCTCATTGGCTCCGAAGCGCTGTTCCATCGTTTCTTTCCCAGGAGAGCTCTTTGGTGCTCCGCAGCCGTTATTTTGTGTTCCTCTTGAGTCTCTCTTTCCTTGAACTGACATTCGCAGTTAGTTTATTCATTCCCTAAAAGGGCATGATTTCCATATCCTTTGGGGAAAGTTGTGCTCTGAAGCTAAGTCAAGTCCACCTGGATGTCACTTCCTACTCTGAAATCACAGGCCGGACTTTGCTATCAGATGGTTTCCAGTGAAACTGATGTTTTGCATTGAACTTACGGTAAGGACGTTGTGCGAGAGCCGTTCCGTTTTTGCTTTATTGACATACCTGTGATTGTCTTCAGTGCACTTGAAAGATTCAAACTCCTCCTCATTGACAGAGTCCCATAGGCTGCCGTCTCTGCCCTTGAACCCCAGATTATCCTGCCGTATTCTCCCCTTGTCCTGCCTACTCCAGCCACACTGCCTTTGTTTCTTGCCTTAAACATGCCAAGTTTATACAGTAGGGTCTTTTTAAGTGCTGTAATCTCTGCCTGGTAGCCAGGCTTCTCAAGTGGTACAGTGATAGAGAATCTACCTGCCAATGCAGGAGATGCAGGCTCGATCCCTGGGTTGGAAAGATCCCCTGGAGTAGGAAATGGCAACCCAGTCCAGTATTCTTGCCTGGAAAATCCCATCGACAGAGGAGCCTGGTGGGCTACAGTCCACGGGGTTGCAAAGAGTTGAATATGACCATGCACACACACACAGAAATACACAAACAACCTCTGCCTGGAGGAGTCTTCAATGGACCTCTGCAACGGTGGTTCCTACCTGCCTTTAGGCCTCCATTCTCCACCTTTTTCTCTCATGTGTTCCTTGCTATCTAGGTCTCTCTCTTGCTCCCCATCTCATTTCATTTCTTCACACCCGTTATCAAGATTGTTTACGCACTTGGTGTTTTCTCCACGTAGGCTACAGGCTCCATGAGTAGAGGTGATGTGCTTATCTTGTTTGCATCTCTGCCCCTGTTGACTGAAAATGTACCTAGCGCTTGGTGCGACCCATGAGAGTATCTGCCGAATTAATGTCCCTGCAAGTGAGCCAATGGACTGAATGTGGGGAGGACTCAAAGCAAGTATGTGGAATCACAGCATCTTATAGGCTGCAAAACTACCAGAGAGACTGATTCTCATCCACTCTGCTTATATCACAGGGAATGAATCTGTGTCCAACAAGGGTGATAGATGACCTGATATCACACCATAAGTTCATACAAGAGCTGGCACAAGAATCCAGCTTTTGGAAATAACACTTTTTTTTTTTCCCGATGAAAAGCAAAATGTGTCGGTGTACAGTAAAGACTAAAAGCACTAAACTAATTTTGGGTCTTAGTAGAGAAGACTGAGGATTCTCAGAGCAGATTTTCCTGCTGGTACAGAGACGATTTGATTAGAAAGTACAGAGGTGAAAATACACATGAAGAAACAGCCCAAAAGCAGAACTCGGTAGATGCAATGTGGGAAAAGCCTAGAACCAGATCTGGTGGGGAAGCACAGAGGCCTAGGGGAGAAGAGGGAAAGGGAACTGATTGGAGGGCAGGACTTAACTGTTCAGAAAAAGTTCTGGATCTTGGCTCCCTGCCCATGGGTGATCCATGAATGGGAGAGTGGGATTTAGGGGGCTTCACAGGACAATGGCAGACCAAGAAAGTGGAGAGAGGAAAGGAGTGAATGGGTGAAGGCCCACCCAGACATCACCGAGGAGTCCAGTCATTCTATGATGGTGACCAGAAAGAAGCAAAGAGAGACAGGGATGCTGAGAACTGAGGGTTCTGTGCAGATCAGGGGGCAGGAAGGCGGAGGATACTTAGGGGAATGTTCCAGGACTTCCTATAGCATGAAGTGCTCAGGGTTCAAGGACTCGCCAACTGTATCTTTAATGTCATTCCTAACGAGCTGACAAAACCTTGGCTCACACAAATAACCTCACTCCCCACAATGCCTTCCTTGCTTCCTGGGAGGTACCTGGGGGCCTGCCATGTGGAGATGTCTTGAAGTCAGACAAGCTTCTTTGCTAGGACACAGCTTAGTGATATTGTATAGTTCACATTTTTTGGTCACACAGTTTTTCCCTCGGTATAAAGGGAACAAAAATACCCACCACCTAGAACTCTTGTATAAATTAAGTGACAGTTAATGTGTAAAATGCGCACAACCATTTACAACAACAGTCAGTGTTCAATACATACCAATTCCTCCCTATTCTTGCTTTGTGTGTAACCTGGACTTCTCGCTACACCTGCAATTTTACATTTATTTCACTGATTGATTCATTTGAGAAGAATAGTCCAGTGAAGAAGTTTGCAAGTCATAGTTTTAGAGAGTTCCATAACTGAACAGGAATTTCAGGTGATTTAGTCCAGAGTTTAGACTTTGTGGCTAGAAGAGACTTTTTTTTGGTGGAGGGTGGTAGAAGGGTCAGAATTGTAGATTTAAAATTTCTGAATCAATTGTCATTTTAAATTGGGAGGTTTCACACAGTGAGAAATTTCTGGTGTGTCTTGGCAAGTCTGAATGTCCAGTAGAGCCTGTCAAGCTTGGGCTATTAGCTGCAGCTGGCTGGCTGCCCCCACCCTGTTCAGCTGTATTTGTTCTCTAGGGTTTCACTCTGGATGGTTGAAACAATAGAAACTTACCATCCCACTGCCCTAGAGGCTGGAAGTTTGGAGGAACATGCTGGCAAGTTCAGTTCATTCTGAGGCTGGAGCGAGGATCTATCACAGGCTTCTCCCCTGGAACGTGGGGGTTTCTGGCAGTCTTTGGCAATCCAGAAGCATCACTTTGCCCTCTGCCTTCAGGTTCATGTGGCGTTCTTGCATGCTTGTCTTTGTGCTTAAATTTCCCTTTTTTATAAGAACACCAGTCTTAGTGGATCAGAGACCACTCTAGTGACCTCATCTTAACCAGTTCCATTTGCACTGATTCTTATTTCCAAATAAGGTCACATGCTAAAGGGCTGGGACTTAGATCTTCTTGTTCAGTTACTAAGTCATGTCTGACTCTTTGTAGCTCCATGGACTGTCCTTCACTATCTCCTGGAATTTGCTCAAGCTCACTCCACTGAGTTGATGATGCCATCCAACCATCTCATTCTCTGTTGCCCCTTTGGCCTCCCGCCTTCCATCTTTCCTGGCATCGGGGTCTTTTCCAATGAGTTGATCTTCGCATCTGGTGGCTAAAGTATTGGAGCTTCAGCTTCAGTGTCAGTCCTTCCAGTGAATATGCAGGGTTGATTTCCTTTAGGACTGACTGTTTGATCAGGACACAATTCAACCCATAACACCACCAGCTGACAACTTCCTGCCCCCAGGCCCTGGTACTCATCTGGGAAGTCCCACTGGCCCTTTTCACACATCAGCAGGCAGTGGCTAACTTTCAGCCCAAAGCCTCCCTTCTGTCATTGAGGACCTGGGGCCTTCATCTTTACAGTACTGGTCAGCTCCAAGGTCTGAAGTTGTTGTTGGTGGATGCTCACACACGGTGGTTTTTGGAGGTGGCAAAGATGGTGGCTCCTGAATCTGGGGTGTGCCTTTTCTCTCGGCCAGTTCCTCAGCCCTGAGTCTCCTGGGAAGTCAGGGAGGAGGCACTAAATGGTACTGTTCCCATGTTGGTGCCCCAGAGATTGGCAAGAAGTGGAGAGTCAAGAGGGAGCGTTGGGGGCAGCTGACAAGCAAGGCTGTGGCAGATGAGCCTGTGGTGACGTCCCAGGAGAAATGTCCAGGAGGAATGGCAGCATGGTGTGATGTGTTCACGTCTGCCCTCGGAACCAGTCAACTCAGAATCTTCTCACGTTTGGTGAGCCCCTTATCAGGGTGATGTTTTGTTAGCAGTTCATGTAGGTTTGTTATCTTTCCTGTAATGTAAGCTGATAATTAGGAATCATTACACAGATTCCCAGAGGAAAGATTTTGAGGTGAAACACAGTTTCCCAGGGTTTTATTTTGGATGAGAAATGCTCCTTTGTGTGTTACTCTTATGAACAGCAATGGTGTTTTTTTTTTTCCCTAGCAAAATGCCACTTAAATTATATTTTAATAATTTTTTCAATGTGTCAGCTGCCAACAGCACTTTAAATAATCAGACTTAGATTCCACGTAAATAAGGCAGTAATTCCATTAAAAAATGCTGGAGGTCCCAGAGCTCAGGGTCTAAGGAACTGAACCACAGGCTTGCTGCAAGGTTTACAAAATTCTGAACACCCAAACACAAACTGACCGTGCTCTGCTAGGGATCCACTATACAGCGGGATTCTAATGAGGAATTACAACTCTTAGGAGAAGACTAAGAATATTCATATGATTCTTCTCGTGTGGGACTCTCTAAACTTCATATGATCAGGAGGAATTATTGTCTTCATTTACAGAAGAGAAAACTGAGGCTTAGAGAGAAGACAAATCTCATCCAAGATTGTACAAAAAGTGAGCGGCTGAGACAGGAGAAGCCACGGGGGCTGCCCTCTGGGGTGTCACGTGCTTTGGAACCAAGGTGGCCATAGTCAGTGTTGTGACAATTTCAATGTATTTCCCATCTGGGGTGTTAGAAATAACCACACGCTTGCATTCATAACTGGCTTGACTTTGAAGAGCCAATGCATTGAGGATCAGAGAAAGAAACAGGTACAAGATACATGTAGACTAGCAATTATATACTTTCAGTTCCTGAGCTCGTTTATATCACCTGTTAACATCACACAACTCGACTGCTGTTGGCATCATTACCATCCATTTTAGAGCTGAGGAAGCTCAGTCCATCTATCTGTCTATCTATCTGTCTGTCTATCCGTTGTCTACCACCTACCCGTCTGTCTACTCAACATATAGCAAATTATTTAGCAGGCTTTATACGTATGGAACAACAGACTGGTTCCAAATAGGGAAAGGAGTATGACAAGGCAGTATATTGTCACCCTGCTTATTTAACTTATATGCAGAGTACATCACGAGAAACTCTGGACTGGAAGAAACACAAGCTGGAATCAAGACTGCTGGGAGAAATGCCAATAACCTCAGATATGCAGATGACACCACCCTTATGACAGAAAGTGAAGAGGAGCTAAAGGGCCTCTTGATGAAGGTGAAAGAGGAGAGTGAAAAAGTTGGCTTAAAGCTCAACATTCAGAAAACGAAGATCATGGCATCCGGTCCCATCACTTCATGGGAAATAGATGGGGAAACAGTGGAAACAGTGTCAGACTTTATTTTTTTGGGCCCCAAAATCACTGCAGATGGTGACTGCAGCCATGAAGTTAAAAGACATTTGCTCCTTGGAAGAAAAGTTATGACCAACCTAGATAGCATATTCAAAAGCAGAGACATTACTTTGCCAACTAAGGTCCATCTAGTCAAGGCTATAGTTTTTCCTGTGGTCATGTATGGATGTGAGAATTGGACTGTGAAGAAAGCTGAGCACTGAAGAACTGATGCTTTTGAAGTGTGGTGTTGGAGAAGACTCTTGAGAGTGACTTGAGAAGACTCTTGAGAAGACTCTTGGATGTTAGTCTGAGTGAACTCCGAGAGTTGATGATAGACAGGGAGGCCTGGCCTGCTGCGATTCATGGGTTCGCAAAGAGTCAGACAGGACTGAGCGACTGAACTGAACTAAACTGATACATATATGAACTTCCCAGGTAATGTATGTGGTGAAGAATCTGCCTGCCAATGCAGGAGGTGTAAGAGACATGGGTTTGATCCTTGGGTGGAAAGATCCCCTGGAGGTGGGCATGGCAACCCACCCCAGTATTCTTGCCAGGAGAATTCTGTGAACAGAGGAGTCTGGTGGGCTACCCTCTACAGAGTTGAAAATAGTTGGACATGACTGAAGCAACTTAGCATTCCCTTATATGAAAGTGAAAGTGAAAGTATCTCAGTGGTGTTCAACTCTTTGCAACCCTATAGGTACAGTCCACGGAATTCTCTAGGCCAGAATAGAATACTGAAGAAGGTAGCCTTTCCCTTCTCCAGGGTATCTTCCCAACCCAGGGATTAAACCCAGGTCTCTCACATTGCAAGTGGATTCTTTACCAGCTGATCCACAAGGAAAGCCCAAGAATACCGGAGTGGGTAGCTTATCCCTTCTCCAGAGTATCTTCCTGACCCAGGAATCAAACCGGGGTTCCTGCATTGCAGGCAGATTCTTTACCAACTGAGCTATCTGGGAAGCCCACGTCCATACATATACATACTCAGTTCTTTTTCACTTCATATCTGTATATCTGTGTGTGGGGTATGTCCCTGTGAAGATGTCAAATGTCCTCTCTTCTCTTTCACTAAAACTGAAGCTAAAAAGAAAAGCTTGGGAAAGGCAAGGAATCCAAGTTATCTAGAATGAGGAATAGATGTAAGATGAACTCATGCAAAAATTATGGACAACTCTTGAAAAAGTCACCCTGATTCAAACTAAAATAATTGTAGTTAGAAATAATTCAAAAGAATGAAAAAGAAGAATCATACCAATATTTTAATCCAATACCTAGAAATCATAAATGTGAACATTTCGCTGTTTTTTGCTTGACTTTTCTTAACCACTCTGGAGAGAATCAAAGTCTACTTAGATCCCTCTCTGATCCCATTTCTCTTCCTCCATTTTCAGAAGTCTCCAGAATTTGGAGTTGATATATGTAGATATTTAATTTTGCTTTCTTCAGATATTTTCTCTTGAGAGTTATAAAACATTACAGATTTTGTAAAAGGACCATTCCTTAGCCTCAACATCTCCCCTACCCCTACCATGCTATCCCATTCTTTTCTTTCCTCCCTGAGAAAATATTTTTCAGAAAGAACTCTGTTACTGTGTTTTCTCTTTTTACTATAGAGAAGTAGTAATATAATACAGGATATTGTGTTGAGTCTTCCGTTTATGAGTTATATATGTAGTGTCTTCATCTCTCTCTCTCTCATTTCTTTATTGTTTAAATAAAATTTTCAGAACTGTCCCTGTTGATACATGATGCCTTATTCAACTGCTGTTTAACACACTGTCTATCCATTCTTCTTTTAATGGACATGGACTAGTTTCCTTATTTTTATTACAAATAATACTATAATGAACATCTTTACACATATATCCCTGCATATTTTCATGACTATTTATTCTGGGAAGCATGAATGTATCCTTGAGTCCACATATCTCCAAGTGACTAGATTTAACCAAACGGCTCCTCAACATGGTTGTGGCAACGTATATTTCTACCCGCAGTATAGAAGATTTTTGTTTTATCCATATCCTCACTAACACTTAATATTGTCAAATATATATATATATAAAATTTCATATTCTTAATGTTATGAAATCTCAGGTGGAGCAGTGGTAAAGAATCTGCCTGCCAATGCAAGAGGCATGGGTTTGATTCCTGGGTCAGGAAGGTCTCCTGAAGGAGGAAATGGCAATCCACTCCAGTATTTTTGCCTGGAAAATTCCATGGACAGAGGAGCCTGGAGGGTTACAGTCAATGGGGATATAAAGAGTCAAACCTTACTGAACACATGTAGCACACACACAAAGTTATGAAAACAGCAGTATGCTGTTTTAATGGTGTCACTTGGTTTGATTTGCATTTTTCTGATTGCTGGAGAATAGGACTGTTTCCCATGCTTATTGACATTGAAGTTTCTTCTATGAATTATCTTTTAAATTCACTGAAAATTTTCTATGTTATCTTTCTCTTGGAGAGTTGATGGATTGTTTATACTAATATATATATATATATATATATATGATATGTAAGACAATTTATATAATTTATATATTTTTATTATAAGCTTTGCAAATATCTCACTCCAGTCTGGATTTATTACTCTTCTTGTTCAAGATGCAGTGTTATCCCTCAAAACAAGGAATTATGTCTTTTATTACTTTTGAGCTATTTTCATCTGTCATTGTTTTTGATGATTCTTTCTATTCTCTCCCTTCAGTAGTTCTGTTAAATATTTGTTGGACCTTCTAATGCTGTCATCCATGAACCGTAATCTTTCTTCCATAATTTCTCTTTTCCACACTGTGAGGTATTGAGGTAATAACCTCTGTTTACCCATTCTCTTTCAGCTACGTCTAATCTGCTTTTCCACTCAGAAATGTAGAAAGTTTAAAAAAATAAGCACATATATGTGTGCAAATATGTGTATATTATAAGCACATACAACTTACATAAATATAAATAAATATCTATATTTTCATTTATCTACTTAAAAAAAAATCTGAGTTAACCCTCTAATTTCAATCAACACAATACAGGCTGGAACCTGGTTTCCTCCTCTCCATGTTTTTAACTCCATTCACAGCAGTAAGAAATGTGCATCCAATTATCTTCAACATATTTACTCATTTGCTATAGTTTAGAATACACAGAAAGCCATTTCAGTATGCTAAACCACACCACTGTGAAACGCAAACCTACTAACTAAAGTTCAAGATTTATTTACAACTTTTTACATACAATTTACACACTTTGAAGTGAACAATACAATTCAAGGCAGTCTGACAAATAAATACATCCTTGAAACCCATAACACCCCTAAGACATAGAACAATTTCATCCTCCAGAAATGCCCTTGTATTCCTTCCTAGTAAATCCACACTTCTCATCTCTCAACTGGAGGCCACCACTGTTCTGATTTTCCACCATAGACTCATTTTGCTTGTCCTGGAACTTCCTGTAAGTGACATCACATGATATATTTTGTTGTGTGGGATACTCCTTTCATTCACTATAACATCACTAATATTGTTGAGTGCACCAGTAACTCACTTAAATTTTTTGCTGAGTAATATTTTATGAAATTATGATTTTCTTCTCTTATGGACATTCAGATTATCCCCAGTTTTCAGCTATTATGAATAAAGTCATTATTCACATTTGTTTAAAGGTGTATGTCTTTATTTCTACTGGACGAATCCCTAGGATTAGGACTGTGGTCAAAGGTAGGTCTACAGTTAAACTGTAAACTACTAAACTTTTTCAGATAGATCGTATCATCTTACATTCCTGCTAGATCTACGTTCCACATGATCACCATCTGGACTTCAGCAGTCAATACCATTCCAGCCTTTACAGTGGGAGTTTGGAGGCATCTTACTGTGCTCTCGGTTACATTTGCTTGATGTCTAATAAGACAGAAAACTTTTCAGGTGCTTAACGGCAATTTTCATGTGTTCCTTTGTGAAGTGTTTGTTCATGACTTTTGCTCATTTTAAAAATAAGCTTTTCCCTTTTGCTGTTGAATTGTAAGAACTCCTTATAGTCTGAGTAAAAGCTCCTTGATAGATAATATTTTGCAATCTTTCTCATTCATTTTCCTAAATGTGTCTCTAGATAAGCAGAATTTTAAAAAAAACATAATAAAATAAATTTATTATTATTATTTTTTCTTTTGCTGTTGTTGTAGCCACGCGTTCCGGGAAAGAAAGTCACTCAGAAGGACAATGCCGATAGCGCAGCTTATTACACTGGCGGCCCAGGGCAGAGTCTCCTCTTAGCCAAGGACCCTGACTAGTTTTTGTGCAAACTTTGTATACTCTAAGTGTACGTGCTCAAAGCCACCTCCCCAAATTCTCTGAAACTAGTCTGGATAAAGTAAAAGAAAGCTACAATCAAAGTTAACCCGTGATTCATATGCTTTAAGCCTAGGTTGTTAACAGTGGACAATTATCATACCACAATAAGCATAACAGAATTTATGATTTTATTTGGTTCCACAGATAATTAGAGTCTTCTTTTGGGTGATGGAGAATCTAGGTACGAGCCCTGGGGCTCTTCCATCTGGTTTTCCAGTTGGTATGTAGTTTCCATAGATACTGGGCATAGAGCTCAAAGTCCACAGTCCGGCCCAGGATGGAGTCCTGCTTTCAAGATGGAGCCTGTTCTGTCTGTTTCGTCCTTCACTGTTACTGAGTTACTGAGTCACATGTTCTAAGAAAACCCTGTCTACTCACAAGTGATAGAAGTATTCTCCTATGCTTTCCTATCTAAATGCTTTGTAGTTTTAGCTTTTACATTAAATTAAAATTAAAGTGTTGAGGTTCATTTTATTCCCATGTGAATATTCAGTTTGTTAAAAGACTGGGGAATTCTCTGGCAGCCCAGTGGTTAAGACTGCACTTCCACTCCAAGGCACACAGGTTCCATTTCTGGTCAGGAAACTAGAATTCCACAAGCTGCACAGCACCTCCAAAAATTAAGGGGGGGGGAACAAAAGCAAACTTTGTATCCATCATGTAATTCCTTCAATATTTTTTATGAAAATCTAAAAGATGTCTTATTCTGTTTGACTGATTTACTTGTCTATTCTAAGTCAACACCATGGTCTTGTTTAACATATTAACTGATGTGTCAACTAATGTTCTATTAATGTAATAATGCAATAACTGTGTGGTAAAACTTGAAGCTTTATGTCAAATCCTCCAACTCTGTTCTACTTTTCAAGATTGCTTGGACATTTTAGTCTTTGCATTTTAGTATAATCTGCTTGTCATATTTTTAAATCAGCTTGAATTATGGTTGCAATACTGCTGAATCTATGTATGAATTTAAATAGAATTAATATATTAACAATATTGAGACTTTGAGACTTCAGTTCATGAACATGGTATACCTATTTATTTATGTTTTCTTAATTTCTCTTAGCAATTATGGTGGCTATTAGTGTAGAGGTTATTTACATATTATGTTAAATTCACTACCAAGTATTTTATGTTATATAAAAAAAGTTTTAAAAGTTAATTCTCTAGTATATATAAAGTTTATTATTGTATATTGATCTTCTGACTTGAGCCTTTAGTTCTAAGTGTTCAGTCCACTTGCTTATTTATTTATGGGCTTCCTTGGTGGCTTAGATGGTAAAGTATCTGCCTGCAATGGGAGAGACCTGGGTACAAAATTTATTTACTAGAATACTGAGTACTCTCTAACCAGTTAAACTGTCTAAGAAAAGAGACAGTTACCATTTTCTTCTTAATGTTCACCTTTTATTTATTTTTTCCTGCCTTATTTTTCTGATTAGAATCATCTTTACCTTATTCCTAATTTTAGGGGAAAATATTCATTTCTTCATTTAGTATGATGTTACAGATTTTTCATGTAATCCCTTTATCTGACTGTGAAAGTTCCCATCTACTCATGCATTGCTGAGTTTTTATCATGACTAACTGTTCACTTTTGACAGATGAAATATCTCTACCTATGATCGATTTTCAAATGTTAAAAGTTTGCTTTTGGCAAAAAACTTCATTTGACCAAGATGTTTGTAATTTTTCTTTCTACATATGACAGAATTAAATGTGTTGATCTTTTGTTGAAGATTTAGAAATTTATACTAATAATAAATATTGGTTTAAGAGTTACTTATTCCCAACTTTTAGTAACAGTATGTTTTCTGTCTCTTATACACATCTAGATGTGTATAAGAGACAGCTTACGGACTGTGGCACCCTAGGCTCGTCTGTCCTTCACTATCTCTGGAGTTTTCTCAAATTCATGTCCATTGATTTTGGGACACTATCAAATCATCTCATCTTCTGGTGCTCCTTCTTTTGCCTTCAATCTTTCCCAGCATTAGGATCTTTTCCAACGAGTCAGCTTTTCACACTAGGTGGCCGAAGTACTGGAGCTTCAGTTTTAGCATCAGTCCTTCCAATGAATATTTAGGGTTGATTTCCGATAAGACTGACTGGTTTGATCTCCTTTCAGTCCAAGGGACTCTCAAGAGTCTTCTCCGGCACCTTAGCTCAAAAGCCTCAATTCTTTAGTGTTCAGACTCATGGTCCAACTCTCACACCCACACATGACTATTAGAAAAACCATAGCTTTGCTTATATGGCCCTTTGTTGGCAAAGTGCTGTCTCTGTACCTTTTTTGCAGTGTCTCTGCTTTTTAATATGCTGGCAGCAGTAGCAGCAGCAGCAGGTTGGTCATAGCTTTTCTCCCAAGGGGCAAGCATCTTTTAATTTAATGACTGCAGTCACTATCAGCAGTGATTTTGGAGAGCAAGAAAAGAAAATCTGTCATTGCTTTCACTTTTTACCCTTCTATTTGCCATGAAGTGATGGGACCAGATGCTGTGATTTTAGTTTGTTGAATGCTGAGTTTTAAGTCAGCTTTTTTTACTCTCCTCTTTGACGCTTATCAATAGGCTCTTCAGTTCCTCTTCACTTTTGGCAATTAGAGTAGCATCATCTGCATATCTGAGATTATTGATATTTCTGCCTGCAATCTTGATTCCAGCTTGTGTTTCACACAGCCTGTCATTTTCCATGAACAACTTCTGCATATTTTTGACTTAGGGAGGCTTTCTTATCTCTTCTTGCTATTATTTGGAACTCTGGATTCAGATGGGTATATCTTTCCTTTCCTCCTTTGCCTTTCACGTCTCTTCTTTTCTCAGCTACTTGTAAGGCCTCCTCAGACAACCATCTTGCCTTTTTGCATTTCTTTTTCTTGGGAATGGTTTGATCACTGCCTCTTATACAATCTTAGGAACCTCTGTTCATAGTTCTTCAGGCATGTATGTTAAACAGGGTGACAATATTCAGCCTTGTCATACTCCTTCCCCAATTTTGAAGCAGTTTGTTGTTCCATGTCCAGTTTTAACTGTTGCTTTTTGACCCACATACGGGTTTCTCAGGAGACAGGTAAGGTAGTTTGGTACTCCCGTTTCTTTAAGTATTTTCCCACAGTCTGTTGTGATCCATACAGTTAAAGGCTTTGGCATATTCAATAAAGCAGAAGCAGATGTTTTCCTGGAACTCTCTTGTTTATTCCACGATCCAAAAAATGTTGGCAATTTGATCTTTGGTTCCTCTGCCTTTTCTAAATCCAGCTTGTACACCTAGAAATTCTCAGTTCATGTACTGCTGAAGCCTAGCTTGAAGGATTTTGAGCATAACCTTGTTAACATGTGAAATGAACACAATTGTACCATAGTTTGAACATTCTTTGGCACTGCCCTTCTTTGGGATTGGAATGAAAATTTACCTTTTCCAGTCCTGTGGCCACTGCTGTGCTTTCCAAATTTGCTGATACATTGAGTACAGAACTTAAAAACATTATCTTTTAGGATTCTAAATAGCTCAGCTGGAATTCCATCACTTCTATTAGCTTTTTTCATAGTAATGCTTCTTAAGACTCACTTGACTTCATACTCCAAGATGTCCCATTCTTAGATGAGTGACCACATCATCATGGTTATCCGGGTCATTAAGACCTTTTTTGTA